>JAWPHD010005925.1:27500-153550 GCA_037043455.1 Cyrtodaria siliqua
GAATCATGTTTTTGAAAAATACAACAACTCAAATTAGATTTCATAACTGTGGACAGTTATATAACTTTATTAAGTTACTTATATTTTAAGTGCCATGGGTTTAATATTAACAGGGCATCATTCGGTAGTCAAGATGGTCACTCAGCAGGACCTTTTTTTAAGTAATATAAATTATGTTTATTTGTAGAAAATAATGGCTTCCAGAGATTCACTATTCCCTTCCATATTTTTAAGTAACTTAAACAATAACTCAAATAAGTTATCAATGACTGCAGATCGAGGATCAACCTCAAAACATACCAACTAGACAGGGAACTATTAGTATGATTAGCATATTAGAGTCCTACTCTTCTTTCTGAAAACTGGCTCGTAATAAACTGAGAACTGCCTTGTCGAAAAACATGATGAACATAGAACTACAGGTTATGCAGTACGTAGCCATTTAGTAAGCTTGGTACCCCATCAGCATGCTCAGAAACCAACGCAAGCATGTAACAGGGAGGAGGCGTTTACAAGGGATAGTCTTCGCCCTCCATCGTCCTCCTTTATTACTTCTCTATCATTTTGTTTACTATATTGTTATTTTTAAAAATATCCCACACACCACCACCTCATCTCCCTACTCCCGTCATTTCTTATTCCTTGTCTCTGACCCCACCCAATATCCTCTCCCACATATAGCATATACATTTGGTCATACCTCTCTGTCTACGATATAATTCATCTCATTTCCCATTGAGGTTGCTCTCTCAGTGTAAGTTATTAAAACTGTTACCATGGTTACAGGACATACAAAAAACGTTTTTCACACAATTTACTTTCAATTGGTATTTAATATTTAACATCATTTTTATTTATCAAGTTTATTTAAACAAATAACATGTTGAACAGCTGTCCCATACAATTTCATTTCCCAAAGTGCACGTACATGTTCATCATATATAAACATGAACGATGACGATGAATATACGAACAAGCCTGCACGAGTTATCTTATCTCATTTTTCAATTTTCCGACATTTAGCAGACAATAACTTACACAAGTTACATTTTTCTTAGACCGACCAACCTTCCAACACGATGCGTAGAAGTTTATCGGCGATGCGTACGAGCATTGTTGACTAACTTTATCAGGGAAAGGTACAATAAAACAGGGAAAAAATACGGCAGGCGCCGAAGAAAATGGGAAAGGATATAAATATGTGTCTGAAATTACTCAAATTTGATCAATTTTGTGAAAAAAAGCGCATAAAAATCGGAAAATTATCACTCTCCGTCAAGTCAGCTTCCATGCTGTCAATGCTGCTGGTACTTCCCGTCTTGCTACATGCCTTGAGCAGTAGCAATGACGTAAACTACTGCGAATTTCAAAAAAACAGCGATTTTCCAAGGATGTTCACTGCTACGAAATAATAACGTGTACAAGATATTTGGAGAATAACTTCAATCAGTTACACCCCTGACTGTTAAGGGGGTGGGGCAGAAAAAAACTTTAAAAAAAAATGGAAAATGTCATATTTTTTGCCAACTAAACTATTTAATTTGTAAAATGTATTAAACCGCATAAAATATTTGCTTATCAACACTAAACGTAAAGACGCGATGAACTCAGAGTCAGAGTTTACCTCAACTTTTTTTTCAAAACAGACATAAGCGCCTTTTCGACTTCTTAGCAGACAGACGCAGCTTGTCGCTTTCTGACATTTTTGCCAAAAAATGTATGCAAAGCCCTCAGAAATTAATAAAACTTACTAGATATACCTTTAATTGTGTCAAATAGGTGCATTACAGGCCAATTGTGTATTCCAGGTGTCAGGTATGGCTAATTTTGTGTCCACAACACTAATAAAATAATTTAAATTAACTATATTGCATCATAAAACTTTCAAATATTTAAAAATCATTAAAAAGGTTACAAGAAAAGTCAAAATACAACATAATTCAACATTTCTCACACTTTCAAATCAGTGTGTCAGAAAAAATGTATGTCTACTTTCACTTTTACCCCATGCAGAATCTAGCTAAATAGACATTCAAACCTAACTGAAGTTTGTTTTCTCTGGCTAAATTGTTTCATACATTCATTCTGAGGAAAATGGTGTCTTTTGTTTTTAGAAAAAAATACTTTTTTACAAAATATGAGAGCTTTAAAGGGCTTTGGCTGATGTCAAATTCATGCGATTTTTACGCGTAAATCCAGAATCTTCAAAATGCCATATCTCGACAACCGTTCCAATCTTTCGTTTCAAATAACTTGATTTTGAATTGATTTCATCAATAACATGTGATTTTCAACCAGTTGAAGCTCTCTTGAAAATCATTTCTACTGAAAAATGATATTTGTGATTTTCAGGGATCAAAATAGCAGATTTTACCATAAAAATGCCACGGTTTTTGTATATATTCAAAATCTGCCTTCAAATGGATTAATTAACATTATGCAGCAGTTTCTATATGTGAAACCATCAAGAAAATGCAACTTTTCACTTTAAAAATGACAAAAAATAATTCTGAGAATATCCGCCCCAACTCCATTTTTAAGGCCATGCCATGTTTTACAATATGCTCATTACACAAGATTGCATGTAACTGTACAATTTAATGTATTTTTTTAATAGATATTGTTTGTGCCACCTTTACAGGTCATTTTCATGCAACCATGCAGCCAAAAAGCACTGTTGACAGTACAGATCCATGAAAATTCATTAAAATTAAGGGGGTGGGGCAGAAAAAAACTTTAAAAAAAAATGGAAAATGTCATATTTTTTGCCAACTAAACTATTTAATTTGTAAAATGTATTAAACCGCATAAAATATTTGCTTATCAACACTAAACGTAAAGACGCGATGAACTCAGAGTCAGAGTTTACCTCAACATTTTTTTCAAAACAGACATAAGCGCCTTTTCGACTTCTTAGCAGACAGACGCAGCTTGTCGCTTTCTGACATTTTTGCCAAAAAATGTATGCAAAGCCCTCAGAAATTAATAAAACTTACTAGATATACCTTTAATTGTGTCAAATAGGTGCATTACTGGCCAATTGTGTATTCCAGGTGTCAGGTATGGCTAATTTTGTGTCCACAACACTAATAAAATAATTTAAATTAACTATATTGCATCATAAAACTTTCAAATATTTAAAAATCATTAAAAAGGTTACAAGAAAAGTCAAAATACAACATAATTCAACATTTCTCACACTTTCAAATCAGTGTGTTAGAAAAAATGTATGTCTACTTTCACTTTTACCCCATGCAGAATCTAGCTAAATAGACATTCAAACCTAACTGAAGTTTGTTTTCTCTGGCTAAATTGTTTCATACATTCATTCTGAGGAAAATGGTGTCTTTTGTTTTTAGAAAAAAATACTTTTTTACAAAATATGAGAGCTTTAAAGGGCTTTGGCTGATGTCAAATTCATGCGATTTTTACGCGTAAATCCAGAATCTTCAAAATGCCATATCTCGACAACCGTTCCAATCTTTCGTTTCAAATAACTTGATTTTGAATTGATTTCATCAATAACATGTGATTTTCAACCAGTTGAAGCTCTCTTGAAAATCATTTCTACTGAAAAATGATATTTGTGATTTTCAGGGATCAAAATAGCAGATTTTACCATAAAAATGCCACGGTTTTTGTATATATTCAAAATCTGCCTTCAAATGGATTAATTAACATTATGCAGCAGTTTCTATATGTGAAACCATCAAGAAAATGCAACTTTTCACTTTAAAAATGACAAAAAATAATTCTGAGAATATCCGCCCCAACTCCATTTTTAAGGCCATGCCATGTTTTACAATATGCTCATTACACAAGATTGCATGTAACTGTACAATTTAATGTATTTTTTTAATAGATATTGTTTGTGCCACCTTTACAGGTCATTTTCATGCAACCATGCAGCCAAAAAGCACTGTTGACAGTACAGATCCATGAAAATTCATTAAAATTAAGGGGGTGGGGCAGAAAAAAACTTTAAAAAAAAATGGAAAATGTCATATTTTTTGCCAACTAAACTATTTAATTTGTAAAATGTATTAAACCGCATAAAATATTTGCTTATCAACACTAAACGTAAAGACGCGATGAACTCAGAGTCAGAGTTTACCTCAACATTTTTTTCAAAACAGACATAAGCGCCTTTTCGACTTCTTAGCAGACAGACGCAGCTTGTCGCTTTCTGACATTTTTGCCAAAAAATGTATGCAAAGCCCTCAGAAATTAATAAAACTTACTAGATATACCTTTAATTGTGTCAAATAGGTGCATTACTGGCCAATTGTGTATTCCAGGTGTCAGGTATGGCTAATTTTGTGTCCACAACACTAATAAAATAATTTAAATTAACTATATTGCATCATAAAACTTTCAAATATTTAAAAATCATTAAAAAGGTTACAAGAAAAGTCAAAATACAACATAATTCAACATTTCTCACACTTTCAAATCAGTGTGTTAGAAAAAATGTATGTCTACTTTCACTTTTACCCCATGCAGAATCTAGCTAAATAGACATTCAAACCTAACTGAAGTTTGTTTTCTCTGGCTAAATTGTTTCATACATTCATTCTGAGGAAAATGGTGTCTTTTGTTTTTAGAAAAAAATACTTTTTTACAAAATATGAGAGCTTTAAAGGGCTTTGGCTGATGTCAAATTCATGCGATTTTTACGCGTAAATCCAGAATCTTCAAAATGCCATATCTCGACAACCGTTCCAATCTTTCGTTTCAAATAACTTGATTTTGAATTGATTTCATCAATAACATGTGATTTTCAACCAGTTGAAGCTCTCTTGAAAATCATTTCTACTGAAAAATGATATTTGTGATTTTCAGGGATCAAAATAGCAGATTTTACCATAAAAATGCCACGGTTTTTGTATATATTCAAAATCTGCCTTCAAATGGATTAATTAACATTATGCAGCAGTTTCTATATGTGAAACCATCAAGAAAATGCAACTTTTCACTTTAAAAATGACAAAAAATAATTCTGAGAATATCCGCCCCAACTCCATTTTTAAGGCCATGCCATGTTTTACAATATGCTCATTACACAAGATTGCATGTAACTGTACAATTTAATGTATTTTTTTAATAGATATTGTTTGTGCCACCTTTACAGGTCATTTTCATGCAACCATGCAGCCAAAAAGCACTGTTGACAGTACAGATCCATGAAAATTCATTAAAATTAAGGGGGTGGGGCAGAAAAAAACTTTAAAAAAAAATGGAAAATGTCATATTTTTTGCCAGTTATGATTAAGGCAATTCTACCCAATCAGAAAATAGCTCTTTCGAAAAAGATATACCCTAATACACCCTATACTTTTTTCAGCCAATCAGCAGCCCCAAAACAATAGTGGTATGTGACCTTACGCGCTGTTTTGCGTTGTTTTTATTGAAAAATGCGAGCTCTTGTTGGGTTTCAAATTTTCCTCCAGTATAGGCACACCAAGTGTGTTGCAGTTAGGCGTTGCTAGGTAAAGAGAGAGATATAGTTTTTGTTTATGCTCGCCCTATGGCACTAGGCCTTTTGGCGAGCTTTTCAGTAGTAGGTTAATGTGGGATGTTTATATAATTATAAACATGTTGTTGTAAAGGGAAGGGGAAGGGAAGTATTCATTCAAATAATGGCAAGAACCAGGCAGACAACCGTGTCAGTTGGATGGGATTAGCCGTGAAATTCAGAAGGTGATTAACACTGAGTTTGTATAGGTAATTAGTTGCCCATTGATGTTTGGAAAAAGCCCAGGTTGGTCTATTTTGTAATTTTAGATCGAGGATTAATAATATAATTTTATAATTGTATCCCAACGCCAGCGCGTCACCATCTTTTTAAAAATGTTACGTAATATGTACATATATACATAATCAATGTCATGTCTGCTTCATGCTCCCTTCCAAAGGGAATGAACTGGTTTAGTTGTAATCATATAATTGTTAAGATCAAATAAAAATATCCCAGTGTTGTTTGTAGGACATCACTCCAAATCTCTCAATAGCTCGTATGAGAGTAAACACGTCAAATGGAGTGTGTCCCTCCGCCAAAGCCACGGGGAGGCCACACTGGGGAGGGCATGAAGCAAAGGTATACATAGGTTTTACATGTTAATAATATTTCCCCTATTCCGATGTGTGCGTCAGATAAGAATAAAAATAGTTATTTTCCCGTCTGCCAGTATAAAACCAATGTGTTAAAAAGTATTAGGCATATATAAAACTAAGTACGCCAGCCAGGAATTTCTATTAACTTAATTGTTCATATAAAACTACCAAAAATTAAAATCACACACCGGGGCTCGTGGGGGCATAAAAAATAGTAATATACAGCAACAAATGAATTAATTATGAATTATTAAGGCATTGTTATCCTTTAACTGTCTCAGAAACTGAACCGGGAATTGCCAAAACCAGTCAAATTATCGTGAAAAAACACCAATATTCATCACTTAATTAAACTACTTTCTTTTTTTTTCTCAACATTTTTTTTAGTGATTATGGAAAAATGAATACATATATAATATATATATATCATTAAAACATCTGAAACATCAACACACTCATCACATTTGCAACCCCTTTTCAACCGGGTTTTAACCGGGAAGTAACCGGGAAATCGACCGGGGAATAGTATCACCCCAATATATCGTTATATTTGCTAGGTAAAATAAGCTGTGTGTAATATAAAGCGCAAAGGTCGTAGCAAAGGTCGTAACACAGTCTATAGATTTTAGCTCTTCTGTAAACACCGAGAACCCGTCAAGTTTTTTTCCAGAAAAACATGGCCTCGACCATGGACTTTTTCATTTTGCCACTTTCGCCAATACCAGCCGTCAGTTTACATGGGTCAAAATGACTTTCGCCAAATTGGTGAAAGCACTTGACAAAAGTTTCGCCATTTCATGATTTGCAATTTGGTTTCGCCTATGGCGAGTGGCGAAGACAAATGAACAGCCCGGAGTTGGGAAGGGGCCCATTACAGGCCTATGTTACATGTAAGATAAAAAAAAAAAACCTGTGTAATACACCGTTTCACTAAGCTAAATAACTAGCAGCAATTCACACTTGTAGCCACATACTCTTAATCCATGCGTATGGCTATCATGCCATCTTGTAAATTCCGATTCATATTTTTAAAGTATTTCCCTTTGAAAATACGGTTTACCGGATCTTAAATTACGTTATATACCACAGCCTGATAAAGCAAAATATATTAGATCCAGAAAAGTGCTTATGTTCAGGCTTCAGCTTCTTTAAATACCTAGAATATGCTAGTTTTGAGTTGTCTAGTTTTCTCGATCAAACCTTTCAATAACAGTAATTGATTATTTTATTAGGCCCAGTTTAGTGTATATATAGATTACATATGCAACTGAAATGTAACTTGTGTTTGGATTGACACAAATAATTCCCCCAGATCTCCTCCAGTCCCTTAAAGAAAGTTGGTCAACATTTGTATGAAAGCTTATATCTCAGAAACAGCTTACATAATAGATTGAAACTTTAAATGTGTCTGTGGCATCCAGAGCTTTAGATTTAAGCTGCGTACCTGCGTAATTTATGCAAATAAATGAGTAAAAAAACATAAGAAAAACACAACGTATTTATTTCAATGCGTAGCGAAACATAAATCTACTGAAGCGAAAAAGAAACACGGGAATTTCCGCTATATATTCAGGGCTGTCTCTAATTTTTGAAACCAGTGACTACCTTAATTTGACAGGTGGCTACCATTAGTGATCGAGCAAAGCAAAATAGGTTGTTAGTGGGTCCGCGGCCATTCTCCTTCGCGGATAAGCACAGGGCCGAAGTAATTACATGCAATCTCCTGTTTTTGGTGCTTATTAAGGTTATAATTTTTAGTTATTTCATGATTTTTAGAAAAACACAAAGTATTTATTTCAACGGGTAGCGAAACATAAATATACTGGAGTGAAAAAGAAACACGGGAATTTCCACTTTATATAATATACTGCACACTTAATTCTACATAATATTCAAGTTGTTTTTTTTTAGAAAAAAAGTTGCAATTACAGAAAGGACACAACTGTGATGTTGGAGTTGTTTTAATCATAGTACACTTCGTAACAAAAAATTCGTAAATGTTGAATTTCCTCTTTTAAAAATTGCACCATTTCAGTACTGTAACCGTATTTAAGGCAGTTTGCTCACATGCTTGAGCCAAATACATACTAGATGTCAATAATGAAACTTTGAAGGAATACTTTTTGCTGTGTTATGTGCTGTTTTAGTCTTTTTTTCCGAAATAAAAGGTCGTAGCCTTAAAACGTGTTGAAATTATGCATAATAGGTGCTGTCATCTAGTCTGTATTTATATCCTGTAATTCTTTTTTCACGTAAACCATACGAAAACATATTGTCAGGTAAAAGCGTTTTCGGGCGGAAAAAAGTATAAACATCGATGAATCACAATGTAAATAAAATTACCTTTCCATGTAATAATTCAGAGGTGCCAACTATTACGATATGGGAGTAATTATTACGATATTGGCACCCTCATTACGCTATTACGTCGTGGCGGGTAAAAATTACGATATCTGCGTCATAAAAAATCAAAAAATCGCGGAAAACGTTTATTTGCACGGCGACCGTTCACATAGCCACTTCAGAATACAAGGGAGGTAAGTATCTAGCGACGGTAGAGTTATGGTCCGTCCGTGGATAGGTGACGGGTCGTTTCGCACATCGGTTGTTTCGCGGATAGTCGTTTCGCCCATCATAGAGATAATCGTTTCGCCCACACTTTGAATGAATCAAATATTGAAAGATAGATAATTCATCGTCCCAAATAGTTAATAATTACTGTTTGTCATTTACTTTGAATAAAAAAAGAATTAGACTACAGTTGTGTTTATTGTTTATAGTACCTTTACATGATTTCAAATATATCTACAGTATCAAACAGCCTACAAGTCTAGAGAAAATATAGAAGTATTACATGTAATATTGAAGATTTTATCAAGCATTAAACTTAGCATGTCAACGTATTAATCTATGATCATTTGTCGCGTGTTTCTTTGGAAAATGTTTACTTATTTATTTTCTAAATATTGTTTTTCGTTAACTTCGACTTAATAAAGAAATAAAATAAGCCATAATTATAATGTGTTTTATGGCAATTAATATTTTAAAACATCGGTTAAGTCATTGAGTGTTAAAGAAACCCTTGTGATTTCATACTAATTGATTATAATTAGCAGTTAACAGATTAGCAAATAAACATTGTGTTTATTCAATATATATGTAAATTGGGCCTCCTGTGGTATTTTTGAGTTGCCGAAAATACCACAGGAATTTTTTATTTTTTTTAAACACACCTATCTACAAATCAGCATGAAATGCTGATTTTGCTGGTTATATTGTTTTACTTGATTTATTAAAACTTTTTTAAAATAGGGGTAGTGAAGATTGCAAGTTTAATTTTTTTTTATAAGTTATCAAAATTATAAAATGTTTATTTAATACAAAACAAATTTGTTGATTTGTTATTAAAATTACATTTAAATTAACAATTTTCTGACCTTGAATACAAAGGTGGTGGATCGTACTCATACACATTACTAAAACAAATTTATTACACACTTTTTAGACTTTTTTGTAAGGTTGCCATTGCTTCCTTTCTTCCCTGCTCTACTAGTTCTTTTTTTTGAGCTTCACTTATTTTAGCCTTTTTTTGTTTGGTGTCTTCTTTTAAACTATAATATTTATCTAACTCATCTAAAATCATCTTAAACTCTTGATCAGATATTTGTGCATCACTCAACGCTTTTGATATTAACTGCTTTATACTATTTAACTTAGACTCTGCCAAAGTTTTTATTTCATGATGTTTTTGAGCTTTTGCATTAAGCTTGCGTCTGATAAAATTAATACAAACACCTGTAGCTCCACATACTATTGCTGCTATTTCTAAAGGTAACAAAACTGGAACAACAAATCCAATCCCAGCCATAATAACACCTGTAGATATCAAGGTAGTGTCAATTCCATCTGTAATATTAATACCACGTTTATATTTTTTATAAAGTGACTGACGTATATCTCGTTCTGTAATTAACTTTTTTTCAATTTCTGAAATCTTTTGTAATCTATAATTTTGACCGTCTTCCACTGGCAACTCAGGATATATACTTGGTGCTGTTGGTTGCTTCATTTTTTATTAATAAATAAAAGATTAAATTAATTCAATTAATAATGATGCCACCGTATTTACAGCTGTAGCGTTAGCAACCTTGCATACAAAGTTAACAACAGAACCAGCACCAATCTCTAAAGGTTTATCAAAGTTATCATGATTGCGTGGAATGATGTGAAGCGTTATACCATAATTTGGTTGTTCAACACCATTGACAGAAACTATTACAGTTACGTCACCAACTAATCGTTCACATGCTAAACCTATTCCCATAATCCGTCCACATTTTTTTCTGCCCCGCCGTTACCAAATGAGAGTATTCTGTTTGACACAAGTGGGCCCTTAGCCTCTGCAAATATTGTTATAATCCCATATTTAAGATTATCAACTCTATTTTTTAAATGATTAAACTGGTCAACAAAAGGCGCAATTCGCCTATATAAATTTTGAACATCATTTATCAAAGCCTCTAAGTCTTCTGTTTTTTTTAGGTCTTGTTGGTCCATATATACTCATTTTTTTTTATTTTTATAAAAATATATTTTTTAAATAATTTCTAAAACACAACTCATACGCAAACCGCGATTATCTATCTTGTTGCCATACTCATCTCTGACTTCTATTTTTAATTCAGAAATTGCACCATTCATAAGACAGTGATATTCAGGATAAAAACTTGTATATACAATATCTCCATACTGCTTATTTACTACAGGCACAACCCCTATAATAGTGCTTGGTGCGCCATTGAAATAATTACTACTCGTATTAACTTGTTCCAGATGAACATATAGCTGTTTATAAGGAGCTAAATTAATTGGGCAATCCGCCATATTAGTACCTGTCAACCATTTTCTGTCCTTGAATCCCAGCATATGTGAAAGACCGCTTGACATTCGTGCCTCTATTGGCGGATGTACATGTACAATGGCTACACCAATTTGCTTAATACTGTCCAGGATAATATTTTCATTTAGCGCTTTAAAACTTTCTACCAAGTCTTGAAAGTTATAAAGTCCACCTATTAAATGTTCTATTTTATCTGGGTTTCGTGTCTTTATGGTTTCATGAATAATATTATACCAACCGATAGTGTATGTAAAACTTTTTAATCCAACGCGCTTAGTTCCATCTCTATTATCGATATACTGTTGTAAATTAATAGATTTGTCTATGTTTGAAATTGTATGAAACATTTTTTTTAATATATATATATAAAAACACAAATAAAAATGATTTCTAAAGAATTCAAATATAACCCAGATGCTCACTATTTAAATACTTTTAGCAAGAAAGTGATAGATATAATAAATCAAAACATAGTCATTACATCAGACGGTAAAGACTTTAAAGCATCATTTCCCAATGTCTTTGAAAAATACAAACTTTCATACGTCAAATCAGATGATATAGTCCAACGCTGGGGAACAGATTGGATGTTATTTTGGCAGAATCAGTTGAATTTTGCTATTTGGTGTGCGACCACTGGATGTGGTATTGATTTCAACAACCATCTAAAAGCTGATACTCTGGTTGGTTCGTTATTTCGATTTCATGTCTATTACCAAGTCAGAAGAATATTATTTGAGATGAGTGTAGCAATGCCGCAAGACTCAAATTGGAATGCGTTTAATAACACATATAACCGAAACACATACGAGAGAATATGCAAGGAGTTTAACGTTGACTTAAATTCGGACTGGAGACAGAAACAAAGCTATAATAATGGTCTAGGAACAATTTATAATTACTGGACAAATATTGGTTATCATCCTTTGGTAAATACTGTATACGACAACAAAACGATGAGTTTTACAGTCTATGAAAGTGATAAAACATATCATATTGATTACATTGCACAAGGATCTGAAGCAGACAACAGCTGGTCTACTTTTATACTAGATTGTTCATCTGGATTTACAAGAGCTGGAGTAGAAAGAATCAATGACAGCATAAGAACATACTGCTGGGCAATCCTTGGCTCACAATCACAGACAAGAACAGATATACTTGGAACTGGAACGGCATTTGATGCTCAAAAACAATTTTTAGCAAATGTAGAGGACGCAATAAATAGTTCCATCGACTTGCCCAGTCAAATTTCAAGATATGAAAACACCCTAAAATATGCAAGAAGTAAAGTAAATTTTGTCTATGGAAGTGGATTGTACATGTCTCCGAGTGACATGGAATTAAGAATTGGAATAATACAAGACTACAATAATGAAATTGTAATAGCAACCGATGCACAAGCATTAGGATTGAATAATGATGTAAATGTAAAACCAGTGCCACCAAAAAATATTCAACCTTTTCAAGGCACCACAACAAAAAAAAAATTACCGTAACATTCTGACTTTGATAAATTAATACATAAAACTGTGGAACATAACCCACCAGAAATACAAAAAATAGCGATTGAACACGAAGATAACAAAACAACTATAATTGTTGGTACTATAGTAATAGGTCTTGCTGCATTACTTATTTACGAGATTTACTAAACCACTCTTTGGCTGCCACATACAACAACCCGGAAACAAACACAAGCAAAGCCCATAGATTGTTACCAAGCCAATTAATAACATTACCTGTTGCAGATAAAAGCCATGATACTATTGCACCAATAACTCCTGGAAGTGCTGCAGCAGCTTTACCAGCTAGGTTGGCAAGAAGTTTACCAAGATTAAATAGTTGTTTTTTTATCCAATCTTTTACACTTGATGGATCAGGTTTTGGAGTTGGAGTTGGAGCAGCACTTGATGTGGGAATAATAGAATTAATTATCACCCCAAGAATCATACCAAACGCAGTCAAAATACTAACAATAGTAATACCTTGCTCCCTAAACAAGGTTTTGATCCTCTCACCAAGAGTTGTATCCTCGTTTAACATTTTGTTTATTGTCCCTTTTATCCTGCTTACTTGGTTACGAAAAGCTTCTCTGTTTTCATTAATGACATCCATTCTTACACCTCTCTCATTTTCAAGGTCTTTGATGCGATCGCTAATTCTTTTTATCTGGAATTCATCATTATCAGTCTTAGCTTGTTCTAACTTTTGTTTTTCTCTTGTTATGTCTTTATCAAGTTGTGTGAGTTTTGCCACGTTATTAGTAAGTTCTTCCTTGACAGTTGTCATTGCTTTTACTATTCCATCCATTTCACGCTTGTCTATATTTGTTTGTGTTGAAACATCAGGACGCTCAATCACATCCCAGTCATACAATGATGTCTCTATGTTATCCAGTGATGCGTTTATGTTATCTATATCACGTGATAAATCTTGTAATGGAATAGCATCCACATTATCTGGTAAATCTTTTATTGTGCTCTCCAACTCTTGCAACTTTTGTCGAAATTTTTGTGATACTTTTTTTTTACTGTCATACTCCGGCAAATTCAAAAATTGTCTTATCGCCCTTGTTCCCCCAGAGCCAATAACCCTGTTATATTCATTTGCCAAAGAACCAAGGGAAAGAAATGTTGCATTACCTTGCCTGGCAGTTATTCTTATTTCTTTATCACCAACAATCCAGTATAATGTTTTACCATCATCTGATACTTAAAACTGGTCATAATCCATTTTGTCAGGTGTCATCTTATATCGTTTTCCTATTTCATTATAAAAGAATTTTACAACATTTTTTTGTGTGCTTCAAGTTCGGATTCTCTTACTTCCCCCCGAAGGTCAGCAAGATGGTCGCTTTCATTAAGAAGACTTCTTAGAACAGGCTCATCAGGCACCATTGGTAAATCATCATCATAATATTCATCATAATCATCTGGATCATACGTAGGATTGTCATATTCAAATCCTCCTTCAGCCATTGTTTATTTTATTTAATTTTAAAAAATATATTTAAAAAATAAAAACAATGTCGGCTTACGGAAACAAACTTAACCCTCATAGAAAACTAAGAGAACCTCATGGTGCCAAAGGCATCCGCACAAGTGTAGTAATAACTAATAATCCCTCAACAATAGACCATAACCAGCAACTGCTTGTGAGATTTCCAAATCTAAATACTAATGATGTGATAGTTCCAAGTACTGCTCGTCTTGCCTTTGAAATAGAACTTAAAAGCAGAACAGACGCCAACCGTACTTTATACCAGAATCTGGGTAGAACAATTGTGAAAAAAATGACAATAAGAATAAGTGGCAATGAAGTCATGTCAATAGATGACAGTGATATATATCATTGTTATGTAGATTTATGGAAAAGCCCTACCGAACGATTAAACACAGCTTACCAAGGTATTGGTAAAGCAAACATGTTAAAACATAGAGTTGGTGCGGGAGATGCTTCCTCAGACACCGGAGATGAAGCTATAGCAGCAGCTTTTGGAAATAGATTTTGTATTCCACTGGACTTTGAAATGTTAGAAAGTCATATGCCATTTTATCAAGCGGGGCTTGGTGATAGGTTAGAATATGAATTAACGTTTAACGATTATAACAAAGTTATCAAAAGCACTGATGCTGATGCATCTTATGTAATAAAAAATATCTGCTTGGAATTTGATACAGTTGAATTAGCCAGACAAATAAGACAGCAAATCAATGGTAAGATGTCATTTATGTATGATCGTATCTTGCGACATAGAAAAATAATAGCAAACAAATCTGAAACCCTTTGGAACATCAACATTAATGTACCAGCACGGAGCATGAAAGGTATTCTAATGCTGTTTGAAGACCCAGAAAGAACAAGCGCAGAAACCTATTACAACCCAATGATTGAAAAGGTTGAAATGACAATAGAGGGAGTACCAAATCAGTTGTATAGTCAGGGCATGAGGGCATATCAACATTGGGATGAAATTAACAAATATTTTGCCTTGACATCAAAAAGAAACAAAGAGACAGAAATAGCAGCGAGGGACTTAAACTTTACCAGTGTTTCTCTTGAGACCTATCTGACAAAATCATATGCTTTGTGGCTTGACCTTAGAACATGTGATGACAATTTATTACACGGCAGTGGAAGAAGAATAGAAAACGGCAGTGAAGGCATAACGATATTAATAAATAAAAAAGCAGATGCAGATCAAACTTTAAATATTTATATATATATATAATACAAGATGCGCAAATCAATTTCGAAGATGGAAGATTCAAAGAAGCAGGATACTAGTTTGCAACAAAAATATCCTAAATATTCACACAGTGCCATTATTTGTGGTCAGACAGGCTGTGGTAAAACAGAGTTTGTTCTTGACATACTTGAACAAGAGTATGTTGGAGTTTTTAAACATATAATTATATTGTGTCCAACCATAGAGTGGAACGAGGCTTATAAAAATAGATCCTGGATAGGAGATGTGAAAAACCCAAAAGATAAAAAAAAAAATTGTCAATCCCGTGAGCAACGGTAAAGAAATGTTACAAGAACTGTTGCGTTTCTTTTTCAAACAATATGCTGGCCAGCCAACATTATACATCATTGACGATTGCTCAGCCACAAAAGAATTAACAAAGAAAAAAGATATGTTATCAGAGTTGGCATTCTTTGGTCGCCACGCTAAACAATCAGTGTGGGTTATTTCACAGAGATATAATTCTGTATTGAAAGATTTGAGAGAGCAAGCAAAATGGTTGTGTATATTTTACACCAAGGACAGAGATAGTTATGAAAATTGTTTGAGAGAAAATGATGTTATTTCAACGCTGGAAGAGAGAACCAGAATAAGAAAAGCTTTAGCTAAGACTAAATATTCCAAGTTGATATTGAGAACTGACCAACCAACTGGTTATTGGTTTGAATAAAAAAATTTAAAAATACAATCTAGAGTGTCCCATATAACCCATACACTCAATGCACTAACCAATATCGGTACAACAGCACTACTCATGTTTTCCGGGGCTTGTAAAACATACCCTCTTGGTTAACATATAAACTATTCTACGCCATCCTTTGTCACAGAAATTACAGGCGTTTCCTATGCACCTTTTTCGTACGTTTGTAAAAAATCACTTTCTGAAACACATATACAATATTTTACGTCATCTCTTGTCATAACATCCAGTGCTATTTTATTTTTGTTATAATCACTAATCTCACCGTCTGTTATTTTCAAATCCATTTTTTTCTTATATAATATTTTTTTTTATTATTACAAAATATATTTATTTCATAATATCCGCAGGTATAATACCTTTTTTTACAACTGTTGCTAATAGTAATACTAACAGCAAAGTAGCAATGTTAATAGCAATACTGACCATAAATATAGTATTGCTAATAGCATTGCTCATAGCAAAGTAGCAATGTTAATAGCAATGCTTGCAGCAAATTAATAATGTTAATAGAAAAAATAGCAATGTTAATAACAATGCTATTAACAATACTAACAATTACTAGTTGCATGAATATCGCAGTTAGTTGTTTTGTATTTTATATTTATTTCAAGATAAAAAATAAGATTAATAATATAAAAAACCAGATGAATCAAAGCAACAAGAAACAAAAAAAGAAAGATTATCAGCCATAGTGGCTGGCGGCGGTAGTCGTCAATATTTGGGTAAGGACATACAACTCACAAACATAGATGGCATGTAACCAGATGAAATTAACAAACTTTACTGCAGATATGAAGCAAGGCTTGGGGCAAGCATGACTAAAACTTTAGGCAATTCTTTTATTAACTTGTATGTGATGGGAGTATCAAAATATTTTAATGTAACCAATCCACCAAAGCTGATAGAAGATTTGGAGGAAGACCCATTTATTAATCATGCTTTGACAAGCGCTTGTTGTGAGTTGTATTACAGGTATGGAATGTGCTTAGCACCATTTACAGCAATACTGACAACTGTTAGACATATTGATTTTAATAAAAATAAAAATATAGATAATATAAATGGAGAACCAAGAGAGTGAAGTTATACCTGTTGTTACACAACCTGTTGACCAACAAAAAGTAAAAAATCCAAAAAGAATAGAAGCTGGAAAAAAAGGAGCAGCGGCAAGAAAGGCAAAGCGTTTGCTTCAGGATGCAAATCAAGATGCTGCAAAGCAAGATGAAATAACAAAAATAACAATAGGTGAAGAAGAACCAGAAAAAATCAAAATAAACGTATACAAAAATTATATTCCACCGTGTCTGGTTTTATTAGGCATTGCTGGGTTGGGTTTGTATATTTATAACAAGAAATCTGCTACGCAACCTGTAGCTGTGCAACCTGTTCATGTTGCACCAAAAGACCCGTTTGATTTTTAATAATTTATTTTAAAGAAATAATCATATAAAAAAATGGCAGCAAGTATTGACGGAAAACAAATTGTAAATATGATGTATCATGCTGGAGTGGAAACTCTTCTAACTGTTGGATATTCTGAGTTTGGCAGAAAACTACTAAAAAGACCAGCACCTAAAGTGGATTTTAATATGACAGATTTTGGGATGCTGTCTGTGGATATAATGTTAGCAATGGCTACGAGGGATATGTTGATTAAGCAAGGTATTATTCCTGCGGCTATTATGAAATAATTTAAAAAAAATATATATAAAAAAATGGCAAGTGCAGTAGCAATGATGATAGGTGGTTGGCGTTTAGCGGTTCAAATTATTTCTTTTCAAAAATGGGAAGTCATTCAGATGAGGAAAGACAAAGACATGACTAAGCAGTAGAACAATTAAACGCAGCACAAGTAGAGTGGAATAAAAAAAGAACAGAGAGATTAGATTTTATTAATAAGCAACTGCAAAAAGAGCATCATGCAGAGCAGACTTTTGATGATGTAGACAAAGCTATGAAGCAGTATTATTACACAACTGGTAAACATTTGCTTTTGGAACCAGAGCCCAAGTTAAGTGATTTTTATACACCATCTCCGGATCAACAGAATAGAGAAATTACGTTTATTGTGGTGGGCATGGCTGCAACTGGCGTATAAATTGAGTTCATAAAAAAAAATAGTTTAAAACTATAATTACTTTAGATTTGGAATGACTAAGTATGTTTACTTTGACAACTTTTGTTGTTTTTACATGGTTTCAATCCAAGTGGTCGAATATAATATGGTGGTTTAGCACTCTTCTCTAATTTATTTTTGAGATGATCAGGCGCCCATACTTCACCGTTGTCTAATAATGTCAATACCATGGATGGACCATATTCAGTTTCTACTATTTTCGTATCTGTAATAGTGTATATTTTATTTAGTTCCAAGTCTGTCCATTTCTTTGTGCTATTTTGATATTGCTCTTCGAGCAGTTCATCAAATTGTGCAGTTGTGATTTCTTTTTTTTCTTTAAAGTTATATAAAGTTTATTCTTTAGTAGAAAAAAATGGAAAAGATTTATTACAGCCCAAAAGGATTTTGGAGAGGTTACACAGCAGTTAAAAAATTAGCAAAAGAGGCTGGTGTTAGTGAAAAAAAGGCATTAGAATTTTTAAAGAAACAAGCTGTGTGGCAGATTTATTTACCTGCGCCAAAGAAAATAGTTAGACCCAGGTTTGATGTTTCTACTAAGAATGGAGTGCATCAAGCTGATTTGTTATTTTTACCGCATGATACTTTTGGGATTGGTCGTGGACGCAAGACATATAAATATGCGTTGACTGTGGTTGATATTGCAAGTAGATACAAAGAAGCAGAGCCACTGACTTCCAAGGATAGTAAAGAAGTTGCTAAAGCATTTGAAAATATATACAGTCGACATCTAAAATATCCAAAGTTATTACAAGTGGATCCAGGCAGAGAATTTATGGGTGCAGTATCACAGTTGATGGCAAAACACAAAGTAAATATCAGACGAGGCAGAACAGAAATACACAGAGACCAAGCTTTAGTTGAAAGATTTAACAGAACATTAGCTGAAAGATTGTTTGGCTATCAGTATGCTAAGGAAATAGATTCGCAAAAACGTAATAGAGAATGGGTAAAGAGATTACCAGAAGTTGTTAAAGCCATAAATGCGGAGACAAAAAAGCCCTCTCCTGTTGAAACAAAAATATTAAAAGATGATCCTATCTGTATGAATGCAAGTGTGAGCTATTTATATCAACCCGGGGAACAAGAAGGTGGAAGACGCAGAGCAACTGATCCAATGTTCCCAGCAAGCAAGGGTAAATGGGACCCATATGGGCTATATCCGGGCACGCCCATATGGGATTACCCATATGGGTCCCACATTCAGCAAGCCGATGTGGGATTACACATATGGGTCCTATATGGGTCCCACATTCAGAAAGCAAGGGTAAATGGGACCCATATGGGCTATATCTGGGCACGCCCATGTGGGATTACTTATATGGGCCCTATATGGGTCCCATATGCTTTGCTAGCTGCTTTGACCCACATGAGCTGCCCACATGGGACCCAGGTTAATCCCGGTTGCACTTTTGGTATGGGGCCCATGTGGGCAGCCTATATTGGGCCCGTATGGAAAACAACATTGGACCCATATGGGTCCCATATGCTTGCTAGCTGGGTTGAGTGTAGATATTCACAAGATTAATAAAAGTTATATGGTGACGCAAGGTATAAGAGTTTATTATTTGAAAGCACCAGCGCCGCAGAGAGGATTTGTCAAAGAAGAATTACTTATTGTTCCTGCTGATACTCAAATTCATAAGTTTTTATAGAAGCCATGTGCATCAGTTGTGATTCCATCTTCTCGGATGTATCTTTTTGAGTAAAATGGTGACAAAGTTACTTTATTTACTGTTATGCCATATATTTGATGTTTTATTGATCGCAACATATTCATTTCATGGCTATATCTTTTCTTGTTAAATAGTGCATCCTTGTAGTTTTCAAAATTTATATGTTTTTTGACTACATAAGTTTTTACACCCTTTGCTTTTTTAATGAGTTGTTCATCAGCTCTCAAAATAGAATATAACTTGGGCCTTAATCAAATATACTCAGCTATAGCAACACCAACACATTCGTCTTTCATTTTGCCTAATACTTTTTTATTTGTATCATCGTGCATTGGATGCTCAACAGGGTAATCACTCAAGTCTTCTTATCTTTCATTTCAGACATATCTTTATATGCGTCTTCTGTTTTTATATCTACAAGCAAGCTGTCAGTATCTGTGTATAATAAATCACAATCGCTTCCATATCTTTTTTTCAGTGTATTATAATACCAATTATACATATGGTACTTTGATAAATCCAATACTGACATTCCAACATAGATTGGTTTGTTTAATGTTAATTTTGTTTTGTTTACATGCACCGCTGATAAATCATATGAAAATTTTATACGTCGGTTAAAGTTAGGTTTGGCTATTATTTTTCTTATCTTTTCATTTTCAGAACCATCAGTTCGGACTAGTTTTATATCAGTCCGCTTGCGGAGATTTTCCATTGTTTTTCCAAATACAGAGTTATTCATAAGTTTGTAAAAGTCTTTTTCAAAGTTTGATTTAGCTTTTTTTCTAAGTTCTGTGTTTAGGTTTATGTATGATTTCATCCATGGTTTTTCATTAAATTCTAATACTCTATGTACTTTTTTAGCTTCATACCCAAAGATAAGTACAGTTCCAAGTTTTTGTAATGTATCACATATTTTTTCTTGTCCTGAAGATTGGGAACTAGTTGTTCTGTCATAGTATTATTTTCCATCAAACCTGTTTGATAAGCAGACAGCCAATCTTTTTTTACTACTAATTTCTCTGGCGCAAGTGGATAGTCATTATGTAATTCATGAAGTGCTTTTGGGTATTCTAAATCAACTTCAAGTTTTTGTCCTTTACCAAGTTTTGGTTTGGAAAAGTGACCACTTTTGTTTTTATTTTTCCAAATAAAACCGGAATGTGGAAGTGATTGACTCATTGCCCAACCATATAAATTATTTGCATCAAAATACATTAAAAAGTTATTTTGATCGTCAGGGTTATAATCAGCAACATATGAATTATTTGCTTTAGCATATCGTTTTGACACCATGCTAATTCCACCTCGCATTCCTTTTTCTAAAAACAAATGCATGTCAATGTCTGACAAAAGTTTTAATTCTATTTCAGAATGTTTTAGTAATGCATCCCAAGATAATCCGGGGGCAGTATAATAATGCAAAGGATCAAGTTTGTATGCACTCATACATGTATTTCTAAAAGTTTGAAACAAATCTGCCAGCAAAGTTACATCCGTTTTCAAATATAAATCGTGATAATCACCAAGAGTTTTACAGTTAAACTCTTTCCATATTTTTTGAGCATATTCATAATCTTCAGAACTTACACTTTCATCTGACAAACTACTATAAAAAAATTCTATGGGCGGTAATTCTGTTTCTTTGAATTTTTCCATGTTATCCATATATTCATAAGGATAAACACCTTTTCGTAAAATTAAATTTGTTTGTTCTCCAAACTGATTTTTGGTAATTTTAAAATCAGATTTGTCTGTTGCTTTAACCAATTTTTCCAAAGATGAAGCCATAAATTGGAAACTGTCTAAAAAATTTAATTGTCCAGCACTAAATGAAATATACTTTTCAGCGTTGTTTGGGATGCAAGTAATATTACCTGTTATTTTGGTTATTTTTTGCATGATAAGATGACTATCATATCCTTTAAGGTTGTGAATCACAATAGGAATGTTTGTTATGTTTGGTTTTATTTTTAGTTTTAGGTTACAGTTTTTATGTGCTGCACCTCTGTATTCTCCTGTAAAATGACAATGATCTTTTATTTTGCAGTTTTTATCATTGTTTATGATATTTTTGCATATCTAACAATGTGTTGCTTTTTCATGATCTATTTCATTCTGCTGTGTCATTATTAATGGTTTAGGATGAGCAAATATGTTATTGATGTTGTTTTTTTCACATTCCAAATAATTTAAAAACTTTTCAACAGTATCTTTACCTCTGTAAATTATAGGCTTTTTTGCTTTACCGTCATACCTAACAACTTGATACCCAAATCCACAAGCTTCATGCACTTTTGTAATTTGTGATTTGTTTCCAAATGTAGAAAATTGGGGTTTAAGTACACTTTCAAAATCAGCATATATTACATAAGGTACATGCATTTGTTTTTGATAATTTTTAAATTTGGTGATTGTACCTTTTTTTGGCATCTCGATTCGGCAAGAGTTTTTGTTAATACCTTCACAGTCTTCTCTGTGTTTTTCAAGTAGTTTTTTTCCTGAGTAACCGTGAAGGCAACGATCACAAAAGTAAGTTTTACCATGATGTTTATTTTGATCATAAAGTAATTTGTTTATGTCTTTGATCAAGCAGTAATGATGTTTTGTTTCTTTTTTTTTAGCTTTAGCTGTTTCAGGGTCATAATTATCATCTATGATTCCCTCTTCGTCATCGGAAATTTCATCATCGGAAATTCCCTCGTCATCAGTAATTTCATCATCAGTAATTTCAGTTTCCTTAGAAATTAGCATCAAATGAGTTCTCTCTATGCTTTTCGGCTGCTCCGAAATTTTATATGGGAAAACAGTTACTTTATTTTTCTTTGACACTATGTATCCATAAACATTAATAGCAAGATTGTTTTGTTTTTCTACTTTTGGAATTTGTGAAATCGGAGTAGGACAATCAATACCATCCATGTTTAACTTACCCATGTGTTTGTTGTAACTAGACATCTTGATTGGATTATTTTTATTAGGCCAAAGAGCAGAAACCAATGACACTTCCAAGCACCTATCATCTTTATTGATAACATTTATAATTGCTTTCTTATCAGATACTGCTTTATGTAAAGGAATATATGAAGAAACTTTTAGTGGCTCATACTTTGCAAAATTTAAATAAAGTGTAACACAGTAATCAACTTCTAATCCTGATGCTGTGTTTGTAAATCTTTCCAAATTTTCTTGTATGTCATCAGATGATTTATCATACAACTCATCTATTTTTTCAGAAGATAAAATTGTATTTTGTTCACTATGTAATACTGCTGTGGTGTATTTTTTTGTAGCACCATCATCTTTAAATAATTCTACAGTGAGACCTAACTGAAATTTTATTCCATTCATTTTTGTCAGCTCTTTGGTTATTCGTTTCGTAATGATAGATTTTTTATCATGGAGTAGTTTCCGAGGATCTTTATATTTTTTGGCAGATATTTCGTATGCTTTGAAATAACCACACATTGGCTTGTCAACCAGTTTTAATTCTGAAATACTTTCTTTAGATTTTCTATCATTAAACTCTTTCAGTTCATTTATAACATTTTCCTGTAATTTAGCATAATTCTGCTTTTGTTCATTTATAACATTTTCTTGTAATTTATCATATTTCTGCTTTTCTCGTTTACGTTGTTTTTTAGCACGTCGTCTCTTAAGTAAATTTTCTAATGTTTGAGATTTAACCTCTTTTAGAGTTTCCTTTGGAACTTCTTTTAATGCATTTATACCGTTAGATAGTGTTTGCTTATCTATTACACCTGTATCAAACAGGCGTATTAAATTTTCTATAATCTCTTCAGTCTTCATTATTTCTTTTTGATATACTTATATATTTTTTTTTATTTAATATAAAAAAATATATCAAAAAGAAACAATGGAAATTAATGTTTGCAAATTTCTTAAAATTGGATTACACAATCCGTGTAAAAATAAAACTACAAAAGATTCTAATTATTGTAGTTTGCATAAGTATAGATTAAAAACAAGTCATGTATTGCCGTGCTCAATATGTAAAAAAGGCACAAAAGCAAAAAATAAAATTTGTGCTGATTGTGGTGGAGTTTCAGTCAGAATAATGGCAAGTTATTGGAAATTTAAAGATTATAATGCTGAGTGCTTAAAATTTAGACGTATTGATGTTTAACCATATAAAAAAATATGTTGTAATTTTGATAACTATAAAAAAATTAAACTTGCAATCTTCACTACCCCTATTTTAAAAAAGTTTTAATAAATCAAGTAAAACAATATAACCAGCAAAATCAGCATTTCATGCTGATTTGTAGATAGGTGTGTTTAAAAAAATTAAAAAATTCCTGTGGTATTTTCGGCAACTCAAAAATACCACAGGAGGCCCAATTTACATATATATATTCAAGAAGTGTGCGCGGCAACACTTATGTGATTATAGCTTGCTTTCTTAACACGTGCAATCAGCCGGAATGCAAGTAGTTATGATGAATTAGCGGGATACCTTTAAGCTGGTATTGATCAAAGAACAAATTTTATCGGCATATAAATAATTATCATTAATATTATGATAATTAAAAACATTTAATTTGTTTTGAAAGTTTAATTAAGAATTAATATCTTTCGCTTCGCAATTATTTAAAATTAACACATCTTCTGTTAAACTATTCAAACTGACAAAACATCAAAAGCGTAAAATGTAACTGTATTGTTTAATTAAGTTTAATTACATGCTCTTTAGTGTTACTGGCAAAATGTGTGTATAAATTGATAAGCCAAATGAGATGTATCATATACACTTTGCATTGCATACAGTTCATATCTCTCGTGCATGTGGTTTATAAAGATATTTTTTCTCTAAAACTACTTACATTCTTAGTGTTAACATTTTGTTTTACGGATTGTTTGTGTGGATTTATCATTTATTTATTATGCCCGCGTTATGTGTTTCGTGTGGGTTGGAGGTGCGCCCTAGACAGCAGGCCATCGAGTGCGATTCTTGTAATTTGTGTCAGCATCGCACGTGTGATTCAGTTATGTTCGAAATGTAAACGATATAACTATATTTATGTACATATTTGTAAATCAGAAAGAAATCAGCTAAGCATCTTTTAGGTCCATGGATGGTCTTTATAATAATTATGAAGCACATGTTTGATGTTTTTTTCAGTTTTGATTACTTCTAAGTTTATTTTGGTGTATTGGAATATGCATTCTTTGGGTTTTTTGGAGGCTATAAATAGAAAAATGTGAACCAATCAAAAACTTCCTAAAAGTAGTTAAAATGGCTGATTTTCACTGCATGACGAGGAGATCAGCATGGAATAACTTTTTAAAATGCCGGACTAGGTATGTAAAATTTAGCATTTCCTGATATGCAAGAGCATTATGAGTGCAGACATGACCCTGATATGTGTAGGATTTTTTTTTTTTTTTTTATTGACATTTGAAATATTGCTAAAATTGCATTTTTAGCATGTTTTAAGGGGTGGGGTAATCTTAAAGAAATGGGACTAAAGTTGTACAGAAAATGTTTTTTGATACTTTGGTATGGAAACATGGGTAATTTTATTGTCTTCTAAGAAATGTATGACACAATGATGATGTGATTTATTTTTGCTCAAGGATTCAGGCTAAGAGCTTGTCATGGGTTTGATGATTAAGAAATGTACATTAAACTGCGGAGTGCCCCCTTAAGGGTCAAACCTTTTTTTACTAAAACAGTCAAATGAAGGATTTTTTGTCTGTATTTCAACATATTTTCAAAGTTTGTTACCATTCGGTTTGTTTGCGAAGAGAACTACTTCGGTTAAAATGTAATTTGTAATTTGTCGATAAGGCAAACCCGCATTGCTACGAAACCAAGATTATGAACAACTCGGTAAAATATGTATATTGTAATACTCCGCGATGCACCGTATCTTGAGATATCTTGATATATGTCTAATTTATCTTGAGATACTCCATGTTGAGATATCACATTTTATCTTGAGATAACTCAATTTATATTGAGATAATTATATTGAGATATCTCAATGTGTCTTGAGTAATTGATATCACAAAATAAATAGAGATATATCTTACAATTTCTCAAGATGTATCGCAACTTATCGTGAGATATCTAACTTGCGATATCTCAAGATCCCATGTGTCTTGCGGTTGGTATATGCAATTTTAGTAGGATTTTCTAAGTTTGAGGTGGGCTTTTTGCCATTTAAAAACTAAACATTGGTGTAATTCTTGGGTTTGCCATAACACTGTTTCAGTATATGTACAGTTTGCTAATGGTAATGTCCCATTTAAGTACTGGTTGCTATGGTATTTTGATGTCATAATAAAATGACGTTAAACATAGAATAGCATGTGGGGTGACGTCATGGCACATGACGTCATTATGTCGTGTTGCGTTAAAATAAAAAAAAATCGCATAAGATAGCGGCTTTATATAAATCGGGTTATAGGAGGCAACTTTTTAGAGAGGAAATTGACTTCTGATTGCAAATTTCAGACCTTTTTCATGCTATGGAAAAAAACAGACCGAAAGAAAAAAGTTTGCAAAAAAGCTGTTAAAAAGGCTATTTCAGTGTTATCTTAAAAAGGTGCTGTTAGGCCAATTTTTGGACAATCGCAATAATACGTATGTCAAGACGTCCGGAATAAATTCGCGAAATGGAAAAAGGGGCGTTTCAAAAAAAATTAACGGGCAACTTTCCCTTAAGGGTCAAACCTTTTTTTACTAAAACAGTCAAATGAAGGATTTTTTGTCTGTATTTCAACATATTTTCAAAGTTTGTTACCATTCGGTTTGTTTGCGAAGAGAACTACTTCGGTTAGAATGTAATTTGTCGATAAGGCAAACCAGCATTGCTACGAAACCAAGATTATGAACAACTCGGTAAAATATGTATATTGTAATACTCCGCGATGCACCGTATCTTGAGATATCTCGATATATGTCTAATTTATCTTGAGATACTCCCTGTTGAGATATCACATTTTATCTTGAGATATCTCAATTTATATTGAGATATTTGTATTGAGATATCTCAATTAATCTCAAGATATCTCAAGTTATCTTGAGATAACTGTCTTGAGATATCTTAAGTTGTTTTGAGATAATTATATTGAGATATCTCAATGTGTCTTGAGTAATTGATATCACAAAATAAATAGTGATATATCTTACAATTTCTCAAGATGTATCGCAACTTATCATGAGATATCTAACTTGCGATATCTCAAGATCCCATGTGTCTTGCGGTTGGTATATGCAATTTTAGTAGGATCTTCTAAGTTTGAGGTGGGCTTTTTGCCATTTAAAAACTAAACATTGGTGTAATTCTTGGGTTTGCCATAACACTGTTTCAGTATATGTACAGTTTGCTAATGGTAATGTCCCATTTAAGTACTGGTTGCTATGGTATTTTGATGTCATAGTAAAATGACGTTAAACATAGAATAGCATGTGTGGTGACGTCATGTCACATGACGTCATTATGTCGTGTCGCATTAAAATAAAAAAAAATCGCATAAGATAGCGGCTTTGTATAAATCGGGTTATAGGAGGCAACTTTTTAGATAGGAAATTGACTTCTGATTGCAAATTTCAGACCTGTTTCATGCTATGGAAAAAAACAGACCGAAAGAAAAAAGTTTGCAAAAAAGCTGTTAAAAAGGCTATTTCAATGTTATCTTAAAAAGGTGCTGTTAGGCCAACTTTTGGACAATCGCAATAATACGTATGACTAGACGTCCGGAATAAATTCGCGAAATGGAAAAAGGGGCGTTTCAAAAAAAATTAACGGACAACTTTCCCTTAAGGGTCATACTTTTTTTTACTAAAACAGTCAAATGAAGGATTTTTTGTCTGTATTTCAACATATTTTTAAAGTTTGTTACCATTCGGTTTGTTTGCGAAGAGAACTACTTCGGTTAGAATGTAATATGTCGATAAGGCAAACCAGCATTGCTACGAAACCAAGATTATGAACAACTCGGTAAAATATGTATATTGTAATACTCCGCGATGCACCGTATCTTGAGATATCTCGATATATGTCTAATTTATCTTGAGATACTCCCTGTTGAGATATCACATTTTATCTTGAGATATCTCAATTTATAT
The DNA here is from genome assembly GCA_037043455.1 of Cyrtodaria siliqua. Taxonomy (NCBI): domain Eukaryota; kingdom Metazoa; phylum Mollusca; class Bivalvia; order Adapedonta; family Hiatellidae; genus Cyrtodaria; species Cyrtodaria siliqua. The sequence goes on from JAWPHD010005925.1 coordinate 55,381, forward strand.
TGAGATATTTGTATTGAGATATCTCAATTAATCTCAAGATATCTCAAGTTATCTTGAGATAACTGTCTTGAGATATCTTAAGTTGTTTTGAGATAATTATATTGAGATATCTCAATGTGTCTTGAGTAATTGATATCACAAAATAAATAGTGATATATCTTACAATTTCTCAAGGTGTATCGCAACTTATCATGAGATATCTAACTTGCGATATCTCAAGATCCCATGTGTCTTGCGGTTGGTATATGCAATTTTAGTAGGATCTTCAAAGTTTGAGGTGGGCTTTTTGCCATTTAAAAACTAAACATTGGTGTAATTCTTGGGTTTGCCATAACACTGTTTCAGTATATGTACAGTTTGCTAATGGTAATGTCCCATTTAAGTACTGGTTGCTATGGTATTTTGATGTCATAGTAAAATGACGTTAAACATAGAATAGCATGTGTGGTGACGTCATGTCACATGACGTCATTATGTCGTGTCGCGTTAAAATAAAAAAAAAAACGCATAAGATAGCGGCTTTATATAAATCGGGTTATAGGAGGCAACTTTTTAGATAGGAAATTGACTTCTGATTGCAAATTTCAGACCTGTGTCATGCTATGGAAAAAAACAGACCGAAAGAAAAAAGTTTGCAAAAAAGCTGTTAAAAAGGCTATTTCAATGTTATCTTAAAAAGGTGCTGTTAGGCCAATTTTTGGACAATCGCAATAATACGTATGACTAGACGTCCGGAATAAATTCGCGAAATGGAAAAAGGGGCGTTTCAAAAAAAAATAACGGACAACTTTCCCTTAAGGGTCATACCTTTTTTTACTAAAACAGTCAAATGAAGGATTTTTTGTCTGTATTTCAACATATTTTTAAAGTTTGTTACCATTCGGTTTGTTTGCGAAGAGAACTACTTCGGTTAGAATGTAATTTGTCGATAAGGCAAACCGCATTGCTACGAAACCAAGATTATGAACAACTCGGTAAAATATGTATATTGTAATACTCCGCGATGCACCGTATCTTGAGATATCTCGATATATGTCTAATTTATCTTGAGATACTCCATGTTGAGATATCACATTTTATCTTGAGATATCTCAATTTATATTGAGATATTTGTATTGAGATATCTCAATTAATCTCAAGATATCTCAATATATCTCAAGTTATCTTGAGATAACTGTCTTGAGATATCTTAAGTTGTTTTGAGATAATTATATTGAGATATCTCAATGTGTCTTGAGTAATTGATATCACAAAATAAATAGAGATATATCTTACAATTTCTCAAGATGTATCGCAACTTATCATGAGATATCTAAATTGCGATATCTCAAGATCCCATGTGTCTTGCGGTTGGTATAAATTATGCAATTTTAGTAGGATCTTCTAAGTTTGAGGTGGGCTTTTTGCCATTTAAAAACTAAACATTGGTGTAATTCTTGGGTTTGCCATAACACTGTTTCAGTATATGTACAGTTTGCTAATGGTAATGTCCCATTTAAGTACTGGTTGCTATGGTATTTTGATGTCATAGTAAAATGACGTTAAACATAGAATAGCATGTGGGGTGACGTCATGTCACATGATGTCATTATGTCGTGTCGCGTTAAAATAAAAAAAAATCGCATAAGATAATGGCTTTAAATAAATCGGGTTATAGGAGTCAACGTTTTAGATAGGAAATTGACTTCTGATTGCAAATGTCAGACCTGTTTCATGCTATGGAAAAAAACAGACCGAAAGAAAAAAGTTTGCAAAAAAGCTGTTAAAAAGGCTATTTCAGTGTTATCTTAAAAAGGTGCTGTTAGGCCAATTTTTGGACAATCGCAATAATACGTATGTCAAGACGTCCGGAATAAATTCGCGAAATGGAAAAAGGGGCGTTTCAAAAAAAATTAACCGACAACTTTCCCTTAAGGGTCAAACCTTTTTTTACTAAAACAGTCAAATGAAGGATTTTTTGTCTGTATTTCAACATATTTTTAAAGTTTGTTACCATTCGGTTTGTTTGCGAAGAGAACTACTTCGGTTAGAATGTAATTTGTCGATAAGGCAAACCCGCATTGCTACGAAACCAAGATTATGAACAACTCGGTAAAATATGTATATTGTAAAACTCCGCGAAGACCGTATCTTGAGATATCTCGATATATGTCTAATTTATCTTGAGATACTCCATGTTGAGATATCTCAATTAATCTCAAGATATCTCAAGTTATCTTGACATAACTGTCTTGAGATATCTTAAGTTGTTTTGAGATAATTATATTGAGATATCTCAATGTGTCTTGAGTAATTGATATCACAAAATAAATAGAGATATATCTTACAATTTCTCAAGATGTATCGCAACTTATCGTGAGATATCTAACTTGCGATAGCTCAAGATCCCATGAGTCTTGCGGTTGGTATATGCAATTTTAGTAGGATTTTCTAAGTTTGAGGTGGGCTTTTTACCATTTAAAAACTAAACATTGGTGTAATTCTTGGGTTTGCCATAACACTGTTTCAGTATATGTACAGTTTGCTAATGGTAATGTCCCCCATTTAAGTACTGGTTGCTATGGTATTTTGATGTCATAGTAAAATGACGTTAAACATAGAATAGCATGTGGGGTGACGTCATGTCACATGACGTCATTATGTCGTGTCGCGTTAAAATAAAAAAAATCGCATAAGATAGCGGCTTTATATAAATCGGGTTATAGGAGGCACTTTTTAGAGAGGAAATTGACTTCTGATTGCAAATTTCAGACCTTTTTCATGCTATGGAAAAAAACAGACCAAAGAAAAAAGTTTGCAAAAAGCTGTTAAAAGGCTATTTCAGTGTTATCTTTAAAAGGTGCTGTTAGGCCAATTTTTGGACAATCGCAATAATACGTATGTCAAGACGTCCGGAATAAATTCGCAAAATGGAAAAAGGGGCGTTTCAAAAAAAAATTAACGGACAACTTTCCCTTATGGGGGCAGTCCTCAGTTTCGCATAAATGTCCATGTGTAAATCAGAAAAAAATCAGCTTAGAGCATCTTTTAGGTCCATGGATGGTCTTTATAATAATTATGAAGCACATGTTTGATGTTTTTTTCAGTTTTGATTACTTCTAAGTTTATTTTGGTGTATTGGAATATGCATTCTTTGGTTTTTTTTGGAGGCTATAAATAGAAAAATGTGAACCAATCAAAAACTTCCTAAAAGTAGTTAAAATGGCTGATTTTCACTGACGAGGAGATCAGCATGGAATAACTTTTTAAAATGCCGGACTAGGTATGTAAGATTTAGCATTTCCTGATATGCAAGAGCATTATGAGTGCAGACATGACCCTGATATGTGTAGGAATTTTTTTTATTTTTATTTATTGACATTTGAAATATTGCTAAAATTGCATTTTTAGCATGTTTTAAGGGGTGGGGTAATCTTAAAGAAATGGGACTAAAGTTGTACAGAAAATGCTTTTTGATACTTTTATTTGGTATGGAAACATGGGTAATTTTATTGTCTTCTAAGAAATGTATGACACAATGATGATGTGATGTATTTTTGCTCAAGGATTCAGGCTAAGAGCTTGTCATGGGTTTGATGATTGAGAAATGTACATTAAACTGTGGAGTGCCCCCATACATATGAAGTAGTAGTAGTTATTATATGCGTAGAAATAATATTTGATATAATGCACAACAAATAAACGCACGTGCGATTCTTGTATATTTATGTACATATTTCTTAATAACGAATATACATGTTTAAATATTATGATTATACCTTAATTTATTATTCAGTTTAATAAAAATCATTAAATTCACAATCAAATACAATACCTGATAGATGATGGGCGAAACGACTTAGTGGGCGAAACGACTATCAAAATGATGTGCGAAACGACCGATGTGCGAACGGGAAAGTGTGCGAAACGACCCGTGGATAGATGGGAATAAAAACCACTTCCGAACCCCCCGCACCTCCGAACCCCGAACCCTTTACGGAAATTAAAAATATGTATAACTGACAATAAACGAATCATACCGTTATAATTTTAACTGGTATGCATGTATTTAATGTACATATATAGGCCTATATGGTTAGTATTTGATTGCCTTAATTAAAGTATTTGTGACAAAATTACTATTTTATTCATCGCCGTAATTATTTTTAGATTAGGGTTCGGTATCGTAAAAAAAAGGTAAACAAATGGCTGTATCTCCATTAATAAAAGAAACCAAGACTGGAAATTACATTTATAATGAGGTTAGTTAGTTTATGAATGCTGAACTTAAAATAATTAACGCGTTGAACCCTCGTATCGTTCAAAAACTAGGGGTTCGGAGATTTAGGGTTCGGTACGGAATGGAAGTTGGTTTTATACCCTTAGCGATGAATAAAATAGCAATTTTGTCAGAAATACTTTAATTAAGGCAATCAAATACTAACCATATATATATGTACATTAAATACATGCATAGATCTACCAGTTAAAATTATAACAGTATGATTTGTTTATTGTCAGTTATACATATTTTTAATTTCCGTAAAGGGTTCGGGGTTCGGAGGTGCGGGGTTCAGAAGTGGTTTTTGTACCCCTTCGATAGATGGCGCTCCGACTGAAAACACCGGAAACTGACAAAAAAAGATGGAAAACTCAAAGAAAAGGCCTGCGACAGGGTCCGATGTGGAAAAATCCAAACATAAGCGGATAAAAACGGTTGATCAAAAATTCAAAAAGGAGTACAATGAATGATTTGATTGTACAAAACGTGGGGTCGAATTAGCACAAACAAAAAGCGAGTGTGGCTGGCCAGTCACACAACTTCACAAGATAACATCATTTATGTGCTTGAAAATTAGTTCTCTTGGAATGACAAAGTCAAGCGATCCTTGGAAACCGCTGAACACAACTAGCCTGCCAAACAAATAACGTTTTGCTCATCTGTGTCACAGACTGAGCCAAAATAGTCGCAGTGGAGAACTCAAACGCCACCTAGCACCGGCTTAAGCTAATATTTTCATCCTTTATTAAACCACTATCAAGTTTCATTTTTTGGGTGGAAATTGTAATCTATCATACATATTTTTTAGCAACCCTTCATTTTGTGTTACTAAAATTTGTGCTCAGATGGCTTGAAAATGCACCACAGAGCTTCTATATTTCAAAAAAGAATTACGGGAGGGGGACGACACCCCTCCCTCCCATACTCTCCACCGACTACTCCTCTGAAACTACTAGATGGATTTTTATGAAACTGCACAGGAATGTTGCCCATGATGTCTAGTTGATCCTTAACAAAAATCAATCTCTCCCAGAGGCCATTAAATTGACCCCTGTCAACGTCTCAGAAAGTAGTCTGCAATCACATGACTACTGGCTGTATACCAGATATCGTCATTTTTTTGTTGATTTTTTAATATATCTAAATCAAAACTAGTAATCTCATAAATATTTTTGCCGGTAGAGTAGCTTACCCCTTTGCTGTAAAGATTCCGTGTTTACATTGTTCCTATTCTCAGTAACAAGTGTCACGTGACCGTTACTAAATATAGACTGAAATGGGCCGGTCGTTTGAGCTGAATGTAGTAGTTATCGTCATGTTCAGTTTAATACCGAAAAATCCATGTTAGGGATGATGAAAACGTGTGTAGTTATTAATTGAAACATAAATATTTCATTGCATATGAATACACGAAATTAATTATCTAGAAATAGAATATATCTACAATTTAAAATGTTTTTTCAACTGTAGGTATCGGATGTAATTTACTTAACTCCGACGTTCATAATTTAAAGGGAAATAACTGTCCGCAAATTGAAATTGATTGACGTGAACTAGTTGTTTTCATTCATCACATACTTTTAGTTTTTTGTGCATGTCAGATTGATTCAATGGTTCGACGTAAAAGGTCAGCTATTTTAAAAGGAAATTTTCCTGCCCATGCGCATTAGCGCGTGTTTTCCCCGATTGTGTTTTGTTTATAACGGTATTTATATAGGTAAACAAGTTGGTTTAAGAGTGTATGTTATCATTTCTAAACAATTTTTCCCTCTCCAATCGTCTGATGATAGTGTGTAGTGATTTGTATAGTGGGGTCGAAAAATAAGCAAAACATCGAGCGTTTTATTGATAATGACGAAATCTGGTGAATGACGATAACTGGTACACAGCCAGTATAGCTCAAATACAAAAATAGCAACAGAACTTCAACACCGTGACACCACCAACTTTCGGCCTTCGATTGACATGTAAACAATCGAAAGAAACACGACTTATTATCTACATTTTGATAATTATAGTATAGGTTAGAAGGGTTAATTTAATTTAAGTAGGTTGATCTATGTGATATTGGAAAGTGCTGGTAAGCAAATCGCTGTACTGTTATGCTATGGGGACGATTTGGTGGTGCCTATTTTAAGGTTTTGACGGTGGAGAGATGCCAAAGTACAAACCTTTATTCTACCGCAATATAATCCTGAGCATAATTTACTGTATATTTACAACATTCAAGCTGAAAATTGTTTTCTTTGTAATATTAGCATTTCATATGAAGTTAATTCAAAAAAATATTAGTGTCACAGTCTGCGAAATTAGTGGCTGTCCGGTTGTCCGGGACAACTAATTTACAAACAGGACAACCACGTGTTCCCACTTTGGTTGTCCGATTGGACAACCAAAATTTCTGAAAGCGCAAAACTATTTGTCAATCAAAATAAGTGCCATTCCTGGTAAACCAGTGAAAGAGTCCAAACAAGAGTCAAGTAAGCGTAACGAAGCCAAAAGAGACAGAAATTTCGTTTCTTCTTGGCAAGTTGGTCGAGAATGGCTTAAATGTACCAAAGATGGTAAAATGCAGTGCCCTTGGTGCACAGACAGAATCCGGATTAGACACTGATGGTTTCTTTGTAAAGGGGTGTTCTTGCATGCGGATTGACACTATAAAAAACAGGAACAGTCAACAATCATGATAACTGTGACTTATCAGAGAAAGACATAGACAATCTTCTTTCTTCTGTATACAAAATAATAAATAATGAACAAATATTGTGAAGACATCATGTTTTGCTTTGTTTACATATATCATTAAAGTAATAAAGCCTTCAGGTTTTAAAAGAAACATTTCGGGCAACCACTTAAGTCTTTCCTTTCGGGCAACCAATTTTTGTTGAAATGGTTGCCCGAAGGACAACCAAGTCCAAAAGTTAATTTCGCAGACTGGTGTCATCAAGAAATTTTGCATTTCCACCGTTTTTCATCGTTTGCCAAGATTCTTGGTATTTGGTGAGATGTTGACAGAGATGTATGTGTATGTGTATGCGAAGAACGACAACTCTGGGTAGAGATTGAACAAAAATATACGTTGATGTGAAATCCAAGATGGCCGCCAAAGTCAAAAATAGATTTTTTTTTTTTAAAAAGCAAGTTTGTAGCGACTACTTCTTCACAACTATAAGCGATATTGATATGGAACATTTTTCTGAAATGATCAGCATGACATGATGTTGGTCCTTGTCGAACATTGTTTTGATTCGAAGTTAAACATGGCTGCAGCGGCCATCTTTTTTTATATAGGTTTATACAGTAAAAACTTGTAGCGACTACTCCTCTGAAACTACTTTATGGATTTTCATGAAACTTCACAGGAATGTTTCTCTTGATGTCTCATTGATCCTAGCAAACTTTCAGGTTGGCCGGAAATTCAAGATGGCCACCACAGGTAAAAATACATTTTTAAAAAGAAGTTTGTAGCGACAACTTCTTGAAAACTAGAAGTGATATTGATATGGGACTTTTCCTAAAATGATCAACATGACATGATTTTGATCCTTGTGGAGAATTATTTTGATTCAACATTAAACATGGACGCCCGCGGCCATCTTTGTTTACATAGAGTTATATTATAAAAACTTGTAGCGACTACTCCTGAGACTACTTAATGAATTGTCATGACATTTCACAGGAATGTTGCTCTTGATGTCTATTTGATTCTAGGAAGAATTTCAGTTCGGGCGGAAATTCAAGATGTCCGCCACGGCTGAAAATAGGTTTTTAACATGTTTAAAAAACAAGTTTTTAGCGACTACTTCTTGAAATCTATATGATCAGCATGACATAAATGATGATGTTGGTCCTTGTTGGAAAGTATTTTGATTCAACATTAAACATGGCTGCCAGAGGCCATCTTTGTTTACATAGAGTAAAAACTTGTAGCGACTACTCTCAAACTACTCGACAGATTTTCATGAAACTTCACAGGAATGCGGATCTAGCTATCAAAACCTATCAGTAGAGCTTCAAGTTCATTGACCTCTTCTTTGTTTCCTTTTATACTTAAAAAAATTGAGTATAACTTCTATAAATTTGTAAGTTTTTATGAAAATGTGTTGCAGAGGAGTCCATGCTTTTACAAGGCCAGCGCTAGGATTTTAAACCCTTTAGCCAAATCCGGCTAAAGCCCTAAAAATTCCTTTAGCCAGATTAGAATGACTTTAGCCAGATTTTTGCCGAGATATTTTTGAACTAATTGAAGGCGCTAACACTTCGCGTTTGCGTACACATCAATAGTAAGTTAAAAGAGTATGCTTAATTAACCTATAGCCAGGTATCAATTATGAAAATTTCCACATTATATGCATTCTGCATTAGCGCTTATAATTAGAAGCTGAGTTGTACAATATTCAAAACTTTTTAAAAATTGTATTTAATTTAATGTAATTCTTTAATGTAATTTAATTTTTGAAAATTGTCAAGACTCAAATTTAAAAAAGGACGGAATGAACGCATGCATATAATAAGAAAATATAAGAATACAGACTCCTGTCACTATTTATTAGACCATTTAGTATTGTCATTCAATGCATTTCGATATGCTAACATTCATAGAAAAAACAACAACAATATATTTAAAAATGTAAGGCAGCTGAGGCATATAAAACAAAGTTTAACTAATAGGAGTTCCAAAAAAGCTAGAAAGATCGCACTGCATTGTGAGATAAAATAAAGAAATGCTACATACATCATGACTATCATGCATAGAGTAAGTAATAAAAGCCACTTCAATCTAAAATTGTACCAATATTTTGAGTAATCGCACCTTTTGTATTGTTTCATATTCATGTTGATTGATCAATCGTAAAATTATCCCAATTCAGAGACAGCCGATCAAACACCGGTTCACACTTGCCATTGTTCCAGTTTACGCTACTGTGTGTACAACTAATTTGTAGGCACTTAACACTTGTCAGTGATCGTAAAGTTCAAAAACACCAACGGTCTTTGAACAGAGTATCTCTGGCTTATTATTTCGTAAGCAAACTTTGTGAAACTTTCTGTTTTGATCAGCCATTTTGGCCTCTAAAGGACGCCACATTATTTGGTGTTTTACCCGGCTCGATAACGCAGTTAACTATTTGGATAATATTGAGCGCGGGACACAAACCAGTTGATTGACAGTAAGAGGCAGAACAGTGGGCGGAGTCTATGGCACACCGACAATTTGACATTGGTTTTCAATAAACACTGCGATAATTAGTTTATCCCTCCAAATTGATTGTCGCTAATTAGCTAACACCACCCAGCGGGATAGTGGCTTATAAACAGTGAAAGACTTTGTGTATTTAGAATTAGGGATTTCCCGAGATCTTTTACACAAAATCGGTCGGAAATTTGGATTCGTCAGACCATCGATGTCAACGTGAATGGTTAACGCGAGCCTAGTTTTAGAGCTGCGTCCAATGCCAAGAATGGAGGTTATTATATCCCCTTCGAAGATGTGGGGGTGGGGGTGCATATTGCTTTGTCCGTCTCGAAATCATGCCTTCGCGATAACTCAAGAACAGCTGCACTACGAACTCGAAACTTGGCAGGAATGATTTTGTCATGGTCTAGTTGTTTATCTCCTTTTTGGGTAGATTCGCTTAAGAAATGCGATTGCCATGGTAACAAAACATGTTAAAAACATTAAAAAATGCTTGTCTTCGCGATAACTCAAGAACAGATGGTACTACAAACTCAAATCTTGGCAGAAATGTTTGTGTCATGGTGTAGATGTGCACCTCCCCTTTTGGGTAGATTCGCCTAAGAAATGTGGTTGCCATGGTAACAAGACTTGTAAAAAATTACTAAAATTGCTTGTCTTAGTGATAACTCGAGAACAGCTGGTTCTGTAAACTCGAAACTTGGCAGGAATGTTTGTGTCATGGTGTAGTTGTGCACCTCCCCTTTTTAGGTTGATTTGCTTAAGACATGTGGTTGCCAGGGTAACAAAACTTGTAAAAAATCACTAAACATTGCTTGTCTTCACGTTAACTCGAGCATTGCTAGCACTACAAATTCGAAACTTGGCAGGAATGTATGAGTCCTGGTCTAGTTGTGCACCTCCCCTTTTGGGTAGATTCGAATAATAAATGTGGTTGCTACGGTAACAAAACATGTAAAAAATCACTAAAAATTGCTTGTCTTCACTCTTCACGATAACTCAAGAACAGTTGGCACAACAAACTCGCAACTTGGCCGGAATTTTTGTGTCATGGTGTAGTTGTGCACCTCCCCTTTGGACAGATTTGCTTAAGAAATGCGGCTGCCATAGTAACTAAACTTGTAAAAAAGTCACTAAAAATTGCTTGTCTTCGCGATACTTCAAGAACAGCTGGCACTACGAACTCGAAACTTGGCAGGAATGTTTGTGTCATGGTCGTTGAAGGGGAGCATAGATCTTTACAAACATTGTTTGTTATAATTATGCAAACCCTTGCAAACGAAGGACGGAGTCACCATGTCGTTGGGGTAGTCTTGATCATCTTCGACACTTGATTGTAAATACAAGTCTTGACACATTGTCGTAAGCATCAGTATGAATTGTAGATGTGCATATATGGAGTATGCGGTGCAGGGTATTAATAACCTTTAGTGGTAGTTTTAGTTTGAAAAAGTTATAATCAAAATGTTTAATACTTTTGCATAGTTTTGTACACTCTTTTGTGATGTCTCGGCGATCTCTGTAGTGTAAGGAAACACGCTTTTCTTTCGAGAAAAGAGATCCAGGTTCAAGTCTTGGCAGGGACCTGACACGCTTACAGAATTGTACATACAATTCTCATTTTTGCACATCAATAATGTTGTTTTTGCACAGCATTAACTTACAAATATATACATTTGATCATAGTATTACCGTATGTAAATTGTAATTCTTCATACATGTACATATTCAGTGTGTGTTTTTTATATAATTGTGCAGTGAAACATTATTTACAGTCACAATACAGCTAAAGATGACAAAACCTAAAGGGGAACTCAGATTTTAATTGTGTAAAATCGTTGTGATCTTTGAAATTACGTGTTTAAAAAAAAAGAAAATGGCGGCCATTTAACTTTTTTTTTGACGCAGACAGAAAATGACGTACGACTTACCGTTGTCATGGTTTGATATGAAAAGTAGTCGGCGGAGATAAATAACTACTCTGCTTCTCACCTGCAAGGAGTTTCGTCTCATCCACTAGTCTACTGGCATTGGTGAACCATCCAGAATAAGATGAGAGTCTTCTTGATTTTTACGTATAATGCATATAATCAGTTATATAGATTCATTTTAAAACCGCTTTCAGTAGTATAGATACTGAGGGTTAGAGCACAGTTTCCATCTCCCGAAAATGATTCACTCAAGAAACTAACAATAGCTCACCTGAGGCTAGAAGCCAGGCATGTCTTTATTTAAATAAAGTCACACCTGAGTCAGATGCCTCGGATGCATACTATTAGCTACTCGAGAGGTCCTTCCAAAAGAAACTCGTCCAAAACCCCCAGTTTCTGTAATACTAATCAATCCGGTTGTCATTTTAATAACATAACATTTGCAACCCATTAAGCAAAGTCAGACGGAACCGGGCAGTAGTCTTCATCATCGCTCTGCATATCATTTTTTACCATGGAGTATTTTATTTTCCTACACTTTGCTATTTTGTATTTCAGTTCAAGAAGCTCTTCCCTGTTTTTATCCAGCTCACGTTCATAATTATCCATTTCAACCAGCAGTCGTCTTTTTTTGGTGTCCATAAAATCATCACGGACTACCTCATATTCTACTTGGAGTTGCTTACCTCTCATCAATTCTCTTCTATATTTATCTTTTAAATTGTTAAGTTTTCTGCAAACCTTTTCTAATCTTTCTTGTTCCATTATATAATAATACTATATATAATTATTTTTAAGCCCTTATTTAATATTTTCAATATCCTTAAATGGAACCCAACTATTAAAATCCTTATTGTAACCCTTCCATTTAATCAACGCTTGTTTCTTTTTGTAATCACGTCGTATAACTTTTTCAATTCTGAATACTTCTTGATCAGCTTTTATCATTTCTAATTCATAGAAGCTGCCATCAATGTTTTCGTTGTTTAAATCTTTTATTTTGTATGTTACAGGATTTGTGTTTTGAATTTCATCAACAACAAATATTTCTTCAGTCCAATTTGGGGTATAACCTTTCTCAAACGTTCTTTTATATTTACTAATTCTAACATTATCCCCTATTTTAAACTTTGGCTTAATCTTAGTACTTTTCATCTTTCCATACAAGTTGAAATACACTGTTCCTTTATTTTTCTCATCACTTGCTTCAGTCGGTGTCATTTTAATACTCCGATGTTTTGTATTATTATACTTGTCAACCATCGCCTGAAGCACGTCTAAATATGTATTTGTATTGTTAGCTGTAAAATATTTCCACATCTTTTCTTTTAATGTCCTGTTAAATCGTTCAATTACTACAGCTTTTCCGAAATTAAAAGTGTGATACATTTTGATATTATTATCATCGAGGAATTGCTTAAACGTCTTGTTATAAAACTCCACACCCTGGTCAACCCACAACAATTTACACTGTCTTCCTGTACTGATTATCTGTTGGAACGCTTTGGTAATTTCTAAACCAGTTTTATTTGGAACTGGTACAACCCAAGCAAATTTGCTAAATACATCAATAACAGTAAGCAAGTATTTAGTACCTTTATTATACTTTGAAAACGATTGCATATCAACCAAATCAGCAGACCATATTTTATCAATTTCATTAACAATCACACGGCGTTGAGTGAACTTTCTTCGTATAGGTTTATGAAGTTCATCTGCTAACTTGTCAGTCCATTTCAACGCCTTTTCTAGTTTTTTGAGTTTCCAAGTCCTAGTTTATATTTTGCACTAATCACAGGCTTGACTAACAAATTCTTAGCAATCTTTTCTCCGATAGTTTTAGACTTACTAGATTTCAAACCAGCAAGCATGTTTTTATCACACGTTGATTTATTACTAGGATTTTCGTCATAGCAATAATCATGATCTTTACAAACAGCATCTAACTCATTTACCGGCTCTCCACTATCAAGTGGATTACCAGAACCGCAATATTTATAACCAGGAAGAGTTAGCCCCTTTTTGGGTAGCAAAGGGAGCAAAGCTTTATGAATATCAATATTTCCACCTTCTGTGTTTTTAACAAACTTTGTTTTAGTAATACCGCAAGATGCACAAGTTGCTCTTAACATTTTTCTACCATTTTTTGCTAACACATACTTAGGATCATCATTTTCAGTAACCTTTTTTTCTTTGATACAATAACTCATATATAATATGATTAGATTAAACTTCGTTTACAAAATATGATGTTATGATGTTTTCATTTTCTACTGGTTTGTAAGGCTTTAATAATTTGTAAAGAATATTGTACACACTGTTTCCTTCTTGCAACTTTTTGATAAAGTACAAACAGAAATATCCGCAAAGGACACTTGTTTTATCTTGATATTGGATGGTGTTGTATTTTATATCAGATATGTACGCTAAAACTTCTTTTGGCGGGCTCAAGCCAAACGGATCGAAGTAATAGTTATCATAGTAACAAGTCCAGTGTGTGCCAGGTCCAATATGATCATCAAGATTAATAATACCACATTCTTGTTTGTTTTGTTTTGCTGGTAATTTGTTTTTGCTGTACACCCCACTGAATTTTTCTATACCTAACTGCTTAACCCATTTTGTTATATCTAAGTTAGAGATGGGTTTATTTTTAAAATTTAATTTTTTTTTATAAATGGAATACTTCTATATGGCCTGATTTGTGAGTCTACTTGTAAGCCGTATCCTCTTCTATCTACTTGCAAACCTTTTCCAGTCAAACCACTAATAAGAGATCCAATCAATGGAATTCCTAATGATGCAAGCATTCCAAGAAATCCTCCGTCCTGCTGTTGTTTTTTAGTTAGTTTAACAGGGCAGTGACCTTTTGACTTTGCTATCTTCTTTCTTTGCGCAGCTGTTAATTTCTTTGATTTTAGAAGTGTTTGTTTTTTATCGCTAGGAACAGTTACCATTCCATTTCCAAATATTTTACCAATACCAGTACTTGCCAGACCACTAAGTGCCCCTGTTGCTAGAGGTCCTAATATCTTTGGAGAAAATTTAGCAACTGTTGGTAATATAGTTTTAGTTAACAAACCAGCTAATGCGCCTAAAAAGCCTCCATTTTTAGACTGAGATCTCATTTGCGATTTTGATATATTTATGTCTAATCCCCGTCCATCAGATTTAGCTTTGTTAATATTGTTAATCTGAGTAGCTGTTAGCAGCAAAGGAAAATTCCCGGTTAGTTGGTTATTTTTTAACCTGAGTGTTAATTCACTTTTGTTTTCATATGCTTTTGCCAGACTTTGTTTCTGACCATCTGTTAAATTTACTGAATAATTTACGTAAGTCATATATATTATAAGTTAGATTAAACTATTACCAATTCATTTCCGACAGTATCAATAACAACATCTACTTAATAGAGAACCAGAGCATAAACTTTATATGGAGCAGCAGGAGGTATATTTAGTTTATATCTCAAATTTAGTTGTTTTGGATCAACACTGACCTCATTTCCCTTGTAACTCAAATTGAAATATATCATTCCGAAAGATTTTTAAAATTACCTACATTGAGTAAAGTTCCGGTGTTTTTATCATTTTGCTTGTAAGAATAATTAATAACATCTCTGAATATTCTCACGATATTAGCATAGCTATATTCAGTTTCTGCATAATAAACTCCATTTCCAACTTCTAATTTAGCTGATTGTAAATAGCAATTAGTATTAGCAGCATTTACCTTAAACGTATCCAAAAGGTGAGGATTTTGTGTTTGAGAAGAACTCTTGTCTGACCTTTGCAAATAAACAAACACATGTTTGGGATTTTTAACACCAGCCGTTATTCTAAATGCGGATTCAGTTGCTTCAGAACTTCCGCTCACTTGTATCATTTCACAGAGGTAAGTCCATCTTGTTGATATCATATGATTTGTCATTACGTAACTTAAACCATCTGAGTTAAATATCATTTTGGGTATCCACAAAACTAATTTATTAATAATTACTCGGCCGTCATCACCACTTGATTTGAAAATTAGTACATTATCATCTGTCAGTTGCAAGCTGATTTGAATTTGACCAGGAGGAAGCATGTTTGTTTCCAAACCTTCAAAGAAGGAATATTTATTTAATGGGATTATAGAGTCAACTTTTTGATTAGTTATGATTAAAGCATGACGAGCAGTAAATCCTAGATTATAACCAGCTTGATCATCTCGAGATTCTGCAGCAGTCGTATCATCTAAATAAAAGTATTCGTTTGTTCCGGTTGTCTTTGCATAGTCATCAGAAATTTCAAGCAAGCTTTTGATATTAACAAATCTGTGAAGATTATTTCCATCGTAAACTGTTTTTCCATTTTGCTTTACTTGCATATGATCAATCAATGAAGCTGCATCGTTAATTAAAGCAATTCTGTCAGCGTCTGCGAAATTGGCTCCATCAGCAAGTTTGTTTACTTGAAAACTGATTTCGAAATATGCGTTATACCAATCGAAGTAAGAACTTCTATCATTCATTGTAAATTGGTAGCCACTTTTCATTTGTCTAGTATTATTTCCTGGTTGTGTTATTGGGGTATCTAACTGAATAGGTACATGTTCATATCTATTATTATATTGATCACTTCGAAACATCTATGTATACTAGTAATTAGATTATTTTTTATTAATTAATCGATTAATTCTTGTATGAATTCCCCTTCCGGAAAGTAATCTATTAATTTTTGTATTTACATCTTCTTCAATTATATCATCAGCCGCAACTTTAGCTACATCTTTTGTAGCAGCCTTTGTAAGTTCTTTTAAAATCATCTCACCTTTTGGTTTAGGTTTAATAACTGAAACTAATTTATCAGCAGCCATTTTTCCTACTTTATCTCCAAGTTTTTTAGAACCGCTTTCTATGATTTGTTTACCAGCAGTTTCTAATGCTTTCTTGCCTGCTGTTTTCACAGACTCGCTGAATATCTTTGATCCGACTTTTGAAAGAATGTCAAATATGCCAGCTCCAGTTAATCGATCAACTTGAGTATATGTTCCCGTGCTAGTGTCATACACTTTTTTTAAACATGTCATATAACTTATGTTACATTAATTTCTTCAAAACAAAACGAAATG
This sequence comes from Cyrtodaria siliqua, assembly GCA_037043455.1. Classification (NCBI taxonomy): domain Eukaryota; kingdom Metazoa; phylum Mollusca; class Bivalvia; order Adapedonta; family Hiatellidae; genus Cyrtodaria; species Cyrtodaria siliqua. Next base: position 71,882 of record JAWPHD010005925.1, read on the forward strand.
ATGTGTGGACACCATTAAGATTAATAATCTTGCCAGAGAAATCGGTAATGTAAATATTAATACTGTTAATGATCGTTTTGTTTACCTCACAGAACCCGACTCTCATCGGTTCATCTTTGAAAGGATATGATCTCGTAAGATCAGCTGTACTTATTTCATAAATAACATCCCCGTATGATCCATCAACAATAGAATTACTTATCAAATCACAGTGGATATACAATGTATCGATAGAATTTGTTATGTTCGGTGTCACAGTTCCAAATTTAGTTTCTCTAATAACCGCATCTTTGTCAAACCCGATCAAGACATGAACGTTTGTTTCTCTTAAATCAAGCATGAAATTATTATGGATGGTAACCAAGCATTTGAAACTTGATAAATCAAACTCAATTCTTATCGGGATGGGTAAGTCATCAGTTAAATCACCATTTACAGTTAATGTTTCTTTGATGTAATTATCGATATCAGCATAACTGTAATTTCCATTTGTAAAAATAATACTTTTCCAATCTGTTCCATTGTGGTACCTTATCACTTTGTTATTAAAATCTTCACTAATATTATACCACGAGTAAGTCATGGAATTAATCTTATCAAGTCCGATGCCATACTGTTTGTTCCTACCTAATATTAATGGTCTGTCAAACACAGTTGTAAAATTACTCGGTGTGTTCGAGCTATTAATTATTGACGCTTTCTCCGATGATAATACAATTTTTTGTTCCATATAATATAGAATGGATAATTTTTATTCATACTAATCATTCCGGTATGTAAAATAGTTTAAAACTTGATTTTTCAAAATTGAAAACTTGTGTAGTGTTATCTTTTATATCTGATCTGAAAATAATAATACTAGATGGTTTGACATATAATTCAAATGTTTCTTTTAATATTCGTTTGTCATTTTTTATTATCGGATGAAGACTCTTAACAGTCTTACCATCGTGTGTATAAATAAGGAATTGTTCTACATCTGCTCCTGTATAAGTAAAATCTATTTCATATACATAACGGCCTTCTTTAAGAATTTCTAATTCAACGAAAGTACGTTTTTTATAATATTCTTCACCTTTTACAAGTGGATTGGCTATAAAAGTAAACGCCCGGAGAATATTTTGTGAACGCCCGGATCTTTCAAGTGGTTTTTGCGTAGAATATGATACAACAATATTATCATTATTAGTACTCCTACCATAATCTTGGATAATACTTATTCCGTCTATCGTATATTCAAAAAGTAGAATCCGACTTAAATAGTCTACTTTTTCCCTCAACCCATCAATTATACCAATAATTGCTGTATGCCGACTACCAGACTTTTGATTAAACTGTTTTAATGAAGCTATTTCACCATCAAAAGCTGTGTTTCTTTCATCCTGAGTAGCTTTCAATTGCTTTGAAGCATCATCAATAGCAGTCTCAAGTTGATCAGTGTCAACCAGCTTGATCAGAGCTGTCTCCAGCGACTTACCGTCAACCATTTTCTTTTTGATGTCTTCAAATTCCTTGTTGATATCGGCAACGTTGGCGTTTATCTGTTGATTTAATATTTTAATTTGAGTTATTTCGGTAGTAAAAGCAGTTCTCATTTGTTTTGAAGCATCAGCAATAGCAGTTTCAAGTTCATTATTGTCAACCATTTGTGTATTGATTTCCCCAATCCGTGCATTAATATTTTGAACACCAGCTCTTATTTGTTTACTTAATTTCTTGTAGTTTTCACTATCTTCCAATGCATCTTCTTTCTTTTCTAACTCTTTCAAAGCATCACCTAGAAGTTTTATTTCATCTTTCAATCCGTTTTGAATTTCAAGCATTTTCTCGCGGTTTGCTTGTAACTTTGTTTGTATTTGACTTAGTTTATCATCAACACCTGTTGTCAAATCTTTCATCATATCTGGAATTTTATCAATATTATAATCACGTATGATTTTTGCTACTCTTCTTACAGTAAATTGCTTTGTTGCTGCATCATCTGCTTTTTCCTGGATTACCAATATTGATAATTTTATTATTATTCATGTTAAGCTCACTTCTCAAAACATTTTCCTGGTTTCTGCCTTTGTTAAGATAATTAACCAAATGTTTTTGTTTTACATACTCAGACAGCACAATACCAAAATTTGTAATATTGACACTGCCAGTAGCAACTTCCTCACCAAGATCATTAAAAAGCCCCATTATATATAATATGATTAGATTAAATTTCACCGTTGAAGTTACGCTTTACTAACTTTCTAGGGCGATCCAGGTACAGAAAGTTGTACTGCTTGTCAGTTGCTTTTTTATACTGCTCTTTGCTGACATCTTGTTCTCTAGAAAGCATACCAAGCTCACGATTAACCGGAGTCGCGAAGAAGATGTAATGAGAACAGTTCAAACGAATGTCTTTGGGAGTTTTGTAATAAGATTGAGATAAATAAATTACACAACAATTCTTATGCCTGCCTTGGATGAAATAATTAATAATATCGTTTTGATTGCGCTCGCAAACATAATCATCAAAAATAGCTATCTTCTGATTATCTGAATCCAAATCATTCACAGGGATAACTTCATCATTCGAACATTCTAATATATCTTCAACTGGGATTTTATTCTTTTTTGCTATCTTTTCCAGTTTTTGCGATAAGACCTGATACTTAGACTGCTCTAATTTTTAGCAAACAAGTAAATCTTGTCGTAGTAAACCAAAGGTTTTAGCAACATATGAACTAGTGTGTTGGTCTTGCCAGATCCTGAATTACCGCAAATTAACATTCTAAAACAACAGTCTGGCATAAAGTTCCATATTTGTTTAAAATTACCGTTTTCTGTTTTCATATCATAGTTTGGAATTTGCATTATAATAATACTTAGATAATACTTGTCTTAACTTATTCTAATTTATCTTAATTTAATCTAACCTTATATTATACATGTCTTTGATAAAATGGAAAGAATTAGCAGATAAAAAGCGAAAAGCGAGTGAGCTTGTCAAAGAATATGAGAATAGAGTTACCCGAAAAAGACTAGAAAAAGGAGCTAGTCGTGATTTATACGCAGAAGTATTTAAACCTGTAACTAGCGAAATAACAGAGCAAACAAGGCGGCTGGCTGAACATTTGATTACCCTTCCGGAAATACGTCAACAGTTGGCTCTTCTTCCCGAGGTTATACGTCCGCAATTACTTGCCCCGCCTGATCGTGGAGCCATAGCACCACCACCGCCACCACCGCCGCCGCCACCGCCACCAACGCCACACGCTTTTAAAAAAACAGCTGCCAAGAAAACCGCAGATCCTAAACCATCGTCGACTGGTTACCAAGAGGAACTAGAGCAGGCAATAAAGTCTGGGCCAAAATTAAGAAGTGCTTCAGACAGAGTGCTCAGACCAAAAGCTGCCGAACCCGGGACAGACCTATTTGCAGAAATCAAACAAAAACGTACATCAATTGATCCCGGGGATGAAGAAATAGAAGAAGAATGGGAAGAACCTGCCGCGAGGCCTAAGGAACCCAAACCGGTGTATGATATTGACTTGGATGCCGGTATGAATAAAGACGTACTTAATAAGTATAGCTTGCTAATGCCAAGTGAAATACCAGGTATTATGGAAGGAAGAGCTGATCATGCTAAATATATTGAAAGGGCTAATGAGATACACAAGGAAATAGTTTTCAAGATAAATGGTCTAAAGACACAAATAAACTACCTCAGCATAGAAAAACTCAAAGCGAGTCAGGAAAAAGCAACATCCGATACGACTAAACTTAAATATTCAAAATTACTCGGTAACCCCGTTGGTGTCAAAAAAAAGAGAGATTTACTTACAAAAGAACATAATAAAAAAGTAGATGAGACAAATGCTCTGGGGTTTTATATAGGGAGGTTGCCTGAGCGAATTCGGGCAGCTGGCGAAACTGCACAAAAGACTGGTAAAGGGATGCAACAAAATAAAAATTCCTACAAGGTCGACAAAGATGGCCGATATGGAATGTTACAAATTGATTTACCTAATCTTGTTGGTCATCACAAACTTATTGCCAAACAAGGAGAAGCAGTTGTGCTAGATATGAAAGTAGATGATGATTTTATAGACTTGATAACAAAGCGTTACAACAATGGAAAAACTTATTCAAGGCTGTCTCAGAATGCTTTTAAGAAACTAACAGAATTATCTGATTTGCCAATTCATAAAGGTTCTTCAAAGTTCAAAAAGATTTTAGGAGGTTGTGTTGAATATTATAATAGCCCTGATGATTTGACGGATGATCTAGAGTTGGTATGTGGAAGCATCGAATCAGGGAATAATAGTCCACAGCTGATAAATAAAGGTATTAGCATAATCGATGAATTATTAAAAATAGGTAAAATATCACCCAAAGAACACGAACAACTATTTTCTAAATATCTCAATTAAATTATTGTCTAACTGTAATTATACATGAAAACCAAAGAAGAATTAATTGATCACTTGACGCGACTTGTGGCTGCATACAGATGCAGTTATAAATTGTGCGGTATTATAAACACAACATTACAGATTGCCAGTGGGATAATTGGTTGTACTGCCGTATTGGCATTGGTTCCAGCAATTCCTGTTTTTGTAGCCGCAGTTGGTGCAGTTCCTCCAGTAGTTGCTGTCTTAGTGAGTAAAACAAGAATAGCAGAAAAAAAGACTTTGTTAAAAACACATCATAGAAGTTTTAAACAACTTCTATCATATGTCCAAACAACAACAGGACTAGAAAATGATGAAGAGGTAATTAGGATTGTCTTTAATAAAATATTAGAGATTCAAAAGAATGATAACTTTACAGAACCTCTGGAAATGCATATGAAAAGATTCAAGTTAAACGGTCATGGTATTAAGCCGTAATTCTTTTCTGACTGGTTTCCATATCCTATCATACTTTTCTCTGGTTGATTTTGTTTTAATCAGTTTTGTTTCTTTTTCTATTTTTAATATTTTAAATATTTTCTGAAAAATGTATTCAAATTTAATTGATCTTTTTCGGCCTTCTATTTTATCTAAAATCTTTACAATTTTGTAAAACAAATCTTCAAATCTTTGCCTATTTTTAGAAGACAAATCAAATGCTACCAAGTATTTATCTAAATGGTACTTCCTGTGGTAAATAGTTTTCTTTTGGCTGTAGTTGTAACCTGTGATAAGATTATAACCATTGTGGGTACCACAATTAAGGCAAACACGCTCGTTATCGAAAACTTCACAAGTATCGTTACACTTTATACAAGCGTAAGTGCACTTGTAACACAGTTTGGTCCTGGTACAATATTTACAAAGCTTTTTTGTCGTGCGAAATAAGATGCAATCTGTACACACCCCAGGAGGATCAATAATATCTAAAACTCTTTCACAATATTTGCAATTCATTATATTATAATATAGAATTATATATTTAAATACAGGCTTAAACAAATATTATCTTATGTAATTATATAAATGGAACAAGTAGAAATTAAAATCCAAAACTTTAAGGAAGATCAAATGATATATGCTCAAAGGGTTGATTTTGAAGATGCGAGTAAATTAGATGCAGCGCTTTTAATTTTTTCAAACTTTCAAGATTTGACAGAAAGAATCATAACAATGGTAAAACAACTAAAACTGTCATGGAAAATAAAAAAAGGAGATATAAACAAACTACGTTCTTTGTGTAAAAAACAAATTTCAGAGGCAACCAGTCGCCATCCAACTTTATACAAAGATTCTTTTATTGCTTACTACAGCATTTTGTTAGACAAAGGAATTAAAATTATTATGTACGGATGATTTGCTGGCTAGCTGGTGAGGTACGGATAAATAAAAATAAAAAATATAATCTAACCGGGGAATAAATATTTTACTTTAAATTAATTAATTAATTAATAGGGGCTTAAAGAAATAATTTCATGTAATATTATATAATGAGTATCCGAGAAATTGAAACATCCCCAAAACAGTATAGCAAGGTTTTTAAAGTAGATATTATTAATAACGACGACCCGCTCGCTCAACTGCAAAAAACACAACCAAGCGTTATAAAATTTCTCAAAGCAGAACTAAAAAAAACAGGCGGATTTAAATTAAGCATAAGCCTAAAAGTTACTTTTGTAAAAGGAGTACCAACAGACGATGGAGATTTTATTGTTAAATTTAAAACAGCTTACTTTGCCTCAAAGGCTGTAATAATATTAAACAAAAATCAAATATCAGAAGCATTAGACAAAGCACAGGAAGAAATTATAAATAGAATTGGAAATTGGATTCAGTTGGGAAGTGGTTGGCAAATTGAATCAGTAGATACACATTACATAAATCGAGTAAAGTATAAGCCTTTACGAGGTAGCTCTTATTTGAATTTACCAAAAGAACTGCAACACAGCAAAAAAGGATTGGTAAATATAAAAAATAAAGATAACGAGTGTTTTAGATGGTGCCATTTGGCTTGCACATTTCCTGTTAAAAAAAATCCTCAAAGAATAACAAAGTACAAAAATCATATTGGTGATCTTGATTACAAAGGAATTACATTTCCTGTTACTATCGAACAAATCCCAAAAATAGAAAAACAAAACAACATTTGTTTTAACATATTTGGTTATGAAGATAATCAAGTATATCCTTTGTACGTGTCAAAATATAAAGCAAAAGAATATGTTGACATGCTTTTGATTGTCGAAGAAGAAAAAAATCATTACGTGTGGATAAAAAACTTTAACAGTTTGATGTTTAATCAAACATTACATTCAAATAAAAAATGGTTTTGTAAAACATGCCTCCAATGCTTTACATTAGAAAGGGTGTTAAAAGCTCACAAGAGTGATTGCCTTTCACTTAATGGAAAACAAGCAATAAAAATGCCAAACATAGATGAAAAAGTTAAGTTTAAAAACTACGACAGACAGCTAATGGTTCCGTTTGTTATATATGCTGATTTTGAAGCCGTAACTGAAAGTATTTCTTCAGTATCAAACAATCCTAAAAAATCACATACGGAAGCATATCAAAAGCATACTGATTGCAGTTATGGGTATAAGGTTGTTTGTTGTTATGATGATCAATATTCAAAACCAGTTGTAACGTATAGAGGTCCAAATGCTGTTTACAAGTTTTTAGAAAAAATGATAGAAGAAGAAAAGTGGTGCAAGAAAACTATGAATGCAAACTTTAAAAAAGATCTAGTAATGTCACAGGAAGAAGAAGCTAGATTCAAAAAATCTAAATCATGTCATATTTGTGGTAATGGTTTTTCAATAACTCTTAAAAAAGATGACCCAAGCCGTACAGTAGCATATGAAAACTCTCTTAGAAAAGTCAGGGACCATTGTCATATAACTGGAAAGTACAGGGGAAGCGCTCATGACATATGTAATATTAATTTCAGGTTGACTAGAAAAATACCTGTTGTGTTTCATAACTTGAGAGGATATGACTCTCACTTTATAATGCAACACATCGGAAAGTTTAAACAAAACATAAATGTTATACCAAATAACATGGAAAAGTATATGGCTTTCATGTTGGGAAAAAGTTTAGTATTTATTGACAGTTTCCAATTCATGTCCCAATCATTAGATAATCTAGTAAAAAACGTTCCGTCGTTTCAATACATATCTCAAGAATACAGCGGTAAAAAGTTAGACTTGCTAAAAAGAAAAGGCGTTTATCCTTATGATTACATGAACAGTTTTGAACGTTTTAAGGCTATCAAGTTACCTAGCAAAGATAGCTTTTATTCCCAATTAAATGATGAACATATTTCAGATGCGGATTACGATCATGCTAAAAACATATGGAAAACATTTAAGATTAAAAATATGGGAGAATATCATGATCTGTATCTTAAAACTGATGTGCTGCTGCTGACAGATGTTTTTGAAAACTTTAGAAAAATGTGCATTGAGTATTACAAATTAGATCCTTGCCATTACTTCAGTAGTCCTGGGTTAGCCTGGGATGCGTGCCTCAAGATGACTGGTATTCAACTCGACTTAATTACTGATATTGATCAATATTTGTTTGTGGAAAAAGGATTAAGAGTTTACGAGTTATATTGCAAATAGATATTCAAAAGCTAATAACAAATATATGAAAGACTATGACAAGAAAAAAGAAAGCAAGTACATAATATATTTAGATGCTAATAACTTGTACGGATGGGCTATGTGCCAACCGCTACCTACTGGCAACTTCAAGTGGGTTGATAAGTTTGAAAAAGGAAAAACAAATTACATTGTTGAGTGTGATATTGAGTATCCTGAAGAACTTTATGAGTTACATAATGATTATCCTCTTGCTCCAGAAAGTTTAAATATCAAAGATGAGTGGTTGTCAGACTATTGTAAAAATTTAAAACAAAAGTTTAATCTAGGAAATTGTAGTGTTAATAAACTTGTTACAACGTTGAAAAATAAAGAAAAGTATGTCGTGCATTTTAGAAACTTAGAATTGTATAAAACGCTTGGATTAAAGGTGACAAAAATACATCGAATACTACAGTTTGACGAATCGGAGTGGTTAAAGACATACATAGATTTTAATACTGCCAAGAGGACAGCGGGTAAAAATGCTTTTGAAAAGGATTTCTTCAAACTGATGAACAATTCAGTTTTTGGTAAAACTATGGAAAACTTGAGAAAAAGAATTAATGTTAAATTGACTCACGACGAGGAGGTCCTTTTAAAATATGCGGCAAGACCTTCATTTATTTCTTGTAAAATGTTTAATGAAAATTTATTTGCTGTAAACAGAATAAAAGAACGATTAGTTTTGAATCGTCCTGTTTATGTTGGTATGTGTATTTTAGACTTGTCAAAATATTTGATGTATGATTTCCATTACAACTATATCAAAAACAATTATGATAAAAAAGCTAAGTTATTATTTACTGATACCGATTCCTTGTGTTATGAAATAAAAACAAAAGATATGTATGCGGACTTTTACAAGGATAAGGAACTGTTTGATAATTGTGATTATGATCCAAAAAGTAAGTTTCATTTTAATGATAATAAAAAAGTTATTGGCAAGATGAAAGATGAAACTTGCGGAATACCTATTGTTGAATTTGTTGGGTTGCGAAGTAAGCTATATTCGTATATGTTAGATAATAAGGTTAGCGCAAAGAAATGTAAGGGCGTTAAAAAGTGTATAAAATTATTTTGTTTACAGCAACAGAAGCTCATCATGAAATGAAAGTTATCAGATCGCAAAAGCATAACATAAGCAGCTATGCAATAAATAAAAAAAGTTTATCAGCTTATGATGATAAACGGTACATACTAGATAATGGACAAGATACGTTAGCATACAAGTAAAATGATATGCAGAGCGATGATGAAGACTACTGCCCGGTTCCGTCTGACTTTGCTTAATGAGTTGCAAATGTTATGTTATTAAAATGACAACCGGATTGATTAGTATTACAGAAACTGGGGGTTTTGGACGAGTTTCTTTTGGAAGGACCTCTCGAGTAGCTAATAGTATGCATCCGAGGCATCTGACTCAGGTGTGACTTTATTTAAATAAAGACATGCCTGGCTTCTAGCCTCAGGTGAGCTATTGTTAGTTTCTTGAGTGAATCTTTTTCGGGAGATGGAAACTGTGCTCTAACCCTCAGTATCTATACTACTGCTTTCATCAGATCAAATCTGAAGTTTATTGAGACATTGTTGTAGTTATCTGTCAATTGTGTTCATGTTTTTGCACGATAACATATATAACACATTCGTCAACATATATAGAACAATCCCCACCAGGATTAATGCATTTAAGTAGGCTTTTAAGTTTAATATACTCAGAAAAAATAAAAAGTATCCACTTTCTTTTCCTGCAAAATCTGAGACAGTAAGAAAGAACTAACAATTGTAGCATGATTTTCTTTTAATAACATCTTTGTTTGATGTTCACACAAAATTTCATCGAAATATACCGAATAATAAAAAAAAAATCAGTTTAAAAACATAGGTGTAAAAACAAAATTAACAAAACTATACAAATGTAAAGGTAAGACAATAGCACAGATTCAGCAGTCGATTTAAATACACAAAAAATATTCAAAACCTCACTAATATCTCATGTGTCCACCGTTACACCGAATACACGCAAGAATGCGACGTCGCATGCTTCTGACGTAACGACTGACGAATTCTGGAGCTAAGGTCGGAATCTACAGTTTTCTTTGAAATTCAGACTATTTTCAGACATGTACACTAATTACGTTAAATAACTTGAATTCTATTTTTCGAAACTAACAAACATGCCCTGTTCCTGAAAGACCATATAATTTCCTCTCAAAATATAGCAAATACATGCTAGAAAGCAACAAAATCGGTTTCTCTGCCTACAAATACAATTCATTTACCCCACTCACTGAGCACTCATAAAAAGGAAAACATGACATTTATAGACACACGACAGCATATACCTGTCCCTTATTTGAGATATAACACATCCATAATTGAATGACAAACACTCCAAATTGTCATAAAAATGCTATTTCTACATACCTTAGCCGGCTTTATTTTTCGTAATCTGATGTCGGCTGCAGAAATGCAGGAAATGATAAAAAAAAACTAGCATTTACAACATTGCCACCAGTTACTAGTTTCTGTTTACAGTCTCCATACCGGTCACAGTACAAAACGTTTATTTATACCAAAATTAACTATCATGTCCTACTAAGCCAAAAACACCACATTTGTGGATTTCTTTTTTATTGTCTAGCCTGTACATGGATTTTAATCTCTTAGATTTCTGTTTTATAAGAAATTCCCCATTCATTCAAAATTAAGGAGTCTCCCTAATGCGTTCCATTCGCGGACAAGTGCTGCTGCAAGGTCCTGAACACTTTGGATATGGTCATCTTGACTTACACGACGTCCCAAATATGCTCGATGCTTCGTCAGTCGTTACGTCCGAAGCATGCGGCGTCGCATTTTTTGAGTGTATTCGGTGTTACGGCGGACACATGCGATATTAGCGAGGTTTTGAACATTTTTCTGTGTATGTGAATGGGCTTAGACTGCTAAATCTGTGCTATTGTCGCTAATCTTTACATTTGTTAAGTTTTGTTAATTTCGTTTCCACACCTATGTTTTTAAAGTTTGATTTATTTTTAAGCATTCGGTATATTTCGATGACATTTTGTGTGAACATCAAACAAAGATGTTATTAAAAGAAAATCATGCTACAATTGTTAGTTCTTTCATACAGTCTCAGATTTTGCAGGAAAACAAAGTTGATACTTTTCATTTTTGCTGAGTATATTAAACAGGCTGACAGAGAGAATAATTTTCTCTGGCACACCCATCTCCTGCTCATGAATATCATAGAGGACTCGAAACTGTCTATAGTTCAAGACATTCTCTAAACAAATTGGTAGTCGACCTCTAAGACCTATGTCGAGAAGATCCTACATAATACCGTATTTCCTCGCAGTATCGTAAGCTTTCTCCAAGTCAAAACAATACAGCGAATGTGTGCTTTTTCTTTAAATAAAAGCTTCTCTAATAAATGATTCAAATCAAATGGGATTATCTGTCGTGTCTCGCTGGCCCCGGAATCCACTTTGATACCTTGTAATCAGTCTGTTAGACTCCAAGAACCAAACGAGTCTCTCATACATCATTAGTTCCCTGGTTTTACATATACAACTCGTTAAACCAATATGGCGATACTTAATTGGGTTCGTATGATCCGTTTCAGGTTTGTGGAATGGAATAACGATTACTTTCCGCCAAGCGTCGCAGAAACTTCCAGTCACCCCTGCATGTTATCAAATACAAGAAGCGTAGAAAGGCAAGTTTCGTGTAACTGTTTTTACTAATTGATAGTGGATAAGTAGCAGTAAGAACTATAAGAATATATTCGATAACACCTTGTTTGCTCACATTCATACGTAACACACACGTCTTTCGTGTACGGTCTTTTGTTAAATATACCTATTTCAGACTTCTACCCAAGAAAATGTGGGTGGTCTGTTTTCATCACGAACCAAATGACCGTCATATAGCCTAAAATGTGCTGAAAATGATATCCTAAAACACCATTCAAAGAACCAAGCAACCTATTTTAAACCAGAAAAGCTTGCTTATTTCATGCTGCACATGCTTAAATACTGATTAGCCCAGGTTTAACATACACAATGATAACATTTGCTCATGGAGGTGTATGCTTAAAGCTATACATAAACAGATACTAAATTAAAAAGGCAATTGAAAACAGGGTCTGTAGCGTTAACAGTGTATTAAAACCATGAACTATAGCTATTGCAACGTATCTGTAAAGTCTACTGCGACTAATTGTCCCAATAGAATAGTAAATACATGTACTAGTAACCTAATACGTAAAACCAATCAATATTCAATCAGACGGATCTGCTATACAAATTTGTTATGGAATATTATTGATTTTATCAGGGTAAACACACACCTAAAACCTGTTTGAATTGTCGCAGACAGAGTAAAGACTTTTCATAATATAAGTGGTAAACTTTACCGTGAAATAACAGTACAACGCATTATACAGTACAACGCACTATTAACATTGGTATAGACTTTGAAACACAGAACCTTTGCTTTTTTGGATCTGTCAAAAGCTATTCACAAATCATATATCAGGGTATTATTCTATTTTATTACACCTCACATAAAACGCCCGTGCTAAATCACCATAACATGTGCAGCTTTTGTGCCGCTGTTGGTGACGTCATCGGCTCAGTATGGTGAAATTGCTATGTTTAACTCGTCATAACTTCAAAAGTACGTTTCCGATTTCAATAAACTACCAGTTAAATACTTCCAGTCCAATGCTATACAATATACATATATTCCATAGCAAGTTTTTGTCCGGCGAAGTAAAATATGTACTGAAAATGAACCTTATTTTAGTCCGATGGGATATCGGTATATTATTAAAATAAATATCACATTATTAATTATCACCATCGGCTTCGCCTCGGGCGATAATCATGTCCTCAGGGTGAGCATTCTTACTATCACCCTCTCATGAATGTGATATTTATATATTATAATTAAGGTCTGCGATAATGGCACTTTCCCCATATATGTTTGGTAAGTGAATAAGATCAATCATTTTGATATAGTGTCATATAAGATATCCCCACATTTTATACTGACCAACTGCGATTTTTATTATTGTATGTCATGTATAACTTTAAAAAAACATGTACATGTAACTAGAAACTGTACATACGAATGAATTGTATATTAAAACGGCTTGAAAATAAAAAATATATACCACATTTTTTTAAGAAGAGATTCAACGTATGAAAGCAACGGGCTGAATTATTGTAATAAATACCGAAAAGGTGATCCCTTGGAAGCAACAAACACAACCAAGAGAGAAAAGTAGCAGACTCAGTTTTATTGAGTCTGTTCATGAGAGGTAATGTAAAGTGCAACACCTTTCACGCCTTATAGCACCGGCTTAAGCGATATTCTACTTTAAAGCCATACAGGTTAGTTTAAACTTATTTATTTTACATCGATTGTAACGAAAGCTCTATGAACTTATTTGAATCACTTTCGATGTCTTCCTGGGTAGAACCAGTATTAAGCAATGCAGATAAAGTGTCTTGCTCAGGGACACAACGCATATGGAAATGACGGGAATCGAACCCACGACTTTTGGATCATGGGTCCAACGCTCTACCACTAGACCACAGCGCTCCACAGTAAAGGTTGGGCTTGATGAACCCAAAGGACCAGTAAGTAATAACACTACTACAACTAAGTTGATTATTAACATAACGTGGATGTATGTAAGAGGGTACTTTCTTAACTTCCATATGATGAATATAAGCATGTCAATAAAACGGATGAAAATAAACATAAAAATAAAGCAGTTCACCATGTGGAAGGTTCAATTCAGTTTACCACTGTGTTTGTCTTCTGTTCATGGGAGGTTATTATAAGATGCAATACCTCTCTTACCTCCTAGCACCGGCAGAAGCGATATTCTACTTTAAAGCAACACAGAATGGGCTTGATGATTACGATTTTACTGTCAGTGCTAATCTGTATCATAACTTGCACAAATTCTCCATTGTGTTCAGTCGCAATTAAATTACATAACTTACATTTTAAACAATTTTCACAATATGCTCTTTCAAGGTTTTGACCTAAAGAGGCCTTTAAAAAAGTGTGGTAAATCACATAACGAGAGATTATAATGCAATACATAATGTTCAATATATATATTTATATATACATAATATAAGAACCAATATTCAAGGTTTAAGCATAAACTTAAGAATCAGTTGTCAAACTAAATACAAAAGGTTGTCTTCTACTTCAACATTAAACGATATATACAAATACACTCACCTTTTTTTTTTTAAACCCAGGACTTGTTCTGTCAAACCTCGACACTGTATTTACATGGGGGTACAATTACTTTATTTTCTAAATAATTAATGTTCTAGAATACTCCGCGTCGTACTATTGGGACATGCGCATTGGTGAATCTCAGGATCAGTAAACAGTCGGTCGTTTTCGTCTAATTCTAAATGTCGTAATAGCCTCAGATTTAAGGAAGTAGATTAATTGGATTATTTACGTAAAAAAGAAGAGGTTGTACAATATATTCACTAAATGTACCAGACATATGGGTTCTGCTTCGATCGTCACCAAATAGTGCAAAGAACTGTTCGTAGATTTCCATTATCCGGTATTATTAACGGTTACTTAAATGGATAAAGCGATTCCGATTGCATACTGAGCTGAATAGAAAATACCGAGTGGTAATTCGGCCTTCATTTGCATATGTATTACACTAGTTTATAATGGTATTATGTCATGCTTATTGCACCTCGACACTGCAAATTATCTTGGAAAATGCATTCTGTCAGAAATGCATACAGAACAACTTGTCAAACTCAAACTCTACTACATCGACATACACATTAAACGAGACTAATAAAGGAGCATGTAAATACAATTTAAAAACCTCTACACATATGTTTTAAAGGATCATTAAATGAATGCGTTTTCCCTGACTGATGGAAATGTGATATTGTCATCGAACCTTTCAAAATGTCATAACCTATTATTCCTATGTACTTTAGTTGATAAAAGAATGGAAAGAATTTATTTAAAAATGTGCATAATTTTCTACTTATGCTTGATCTATCAGGTTTTCTCCCTGGTAATTCTACTACGTGTCAACAGTAGTATAGATACTGGGGTAACCAGGACAGTTTACCCTCGCGAACTCGAGAAAGCAAGCATCAAACATTTGCTAACCACAGCTCTCAACCCAAGCACACCATCGTTAAAAGACTGTCAAAACATTTTCCAGCCAGTTTAAAATAACGATGATATGATTGCCTTTAAAAACCGTTAACGAATTTGAGATAGCTCGAGTAAACCCCGCTCGGGTAAATTCCCCCGGTAACCCCACTAGCTGTAATACTTGTAATGCCTGTATGATAGAGGGTTATTTGTCCTTTTTTACTTAAGATATCTGCCCATTTTTACTTAAGACATCTTCCCATTTTTACTTAAGACATCTGCCCTTTTTGACTTAAGACATCTGCCCATTTTTACCTTAGTCGATAACATATTAATACCATTGATTATCTGTCCATTTTAAGTAAAGTCAGACAATAGTCTTCATGGACAATAGTCTTCATCGTCGCTGTACGTATCATAATCTACCATGGAATATTTTATTTACCTACACTTTGATATATTGTATTTTAACTAGAGAAGCTCTTCCCTGTTTTCATCCAGCTCTCGTTGATAATTGTCCATTTCAACCAATAATCTTTTCCGTTTATTAGTTTGACTTGTTGTGATGTCCATAACACTAATCACGGACTCCATCATATTGTACTTGGACTTGTTTGTTTGCCATTAATATTCTTCTATATCTGCTTTGTAAATCTTCAAGTTGTTTGCAAATCTTTTCTATACTTTCTTGTTCCTTTATTAATAATACTATATAATATCTATTTTTTAAGACTTAAATATTTACTTAATATTTTGAATGTCCTTAAACGGTATCTAACTATTAAAATCCTCAGTATAACCCTTCCACTTAACCAACGATTGTTTTTTTATAATCACGTCGTATAACTTTTTTAATTCTAAATACTTCTTGCTTCCTTTTATCATTTAGTTCGTAAAAACTCCCGTCAATATTTCGATTGTTTAAATATTTTATGTGTATGTTATACGATTTGTATGTTGAATTTCATCAATAACACATATTTCTTCCGTCCAATTTGATGTATAACCTTTCTCAAACCTATAAGGATCTTTTATATTTACTGATTCTAACCTTGTGTCCTATCTTAAACATGTTAAACTTATATAAAGATTTATTAGACGATCGAGACAGAAACGAGTCCGCCGTAGAGACATCATCCAAAGTGATAAAAGTGCTAAACCATAAACTTAATCTAAAAATCGGTAAGGCAGAAATAGACATCGCGCAACGTCTCGGGCCGTTCAGAGCTGATGGGAATAGTCCCATCATCTGAAAGTTTCTCTCAAGGATGCATAAATACGAAGTTGTGAGAGCGAGAAGAAGTTATCCGTGAAGATTTGACAACTAAAATCGCAAAACTGTTAGAAAAAAACTCAGGAAACAGCAACGTGAAGTCCGTGTGGTCTAATGATGGCAAGATTATCGCCCTTCTGAACAATGACAAAAAAACTGTAATAACCTTAAAAACAGACTTAACCAAGCCACTTGTATAAAGATTCGGTTAATACCCGAATATGGACTCATTTCTGCAGTCATTTCATGTTTGCGGATGCTTTTATCTTTGTTACCGTCAATTAATGTATCCATTTTGGTAATTTGTTTATGTTTTCGTCAATTAATAACGTTCGCTTAAATTGAATTGAAGTCTCTATCAGTTGAACGCAATCATCTGATATAGAGACTGGTCCCCTGACTAAAACTCTTTCAGATTTATAGACAGTGGACCAGTCTATCATCTGGTAAACATGGTCGCTTTTGCTGAAAAAAGCGTCCAGGTCATACTACACCAATTCATTTTCCATAGGTCTTCCTTATAGCTCTAAGCTCTGCACTGAGTTCCCTAATATAGGAAGCTATATATTTTATTACTTGTTTTGAAAGACCTATCTTAGTTTTATCAAACAAACATACAGAAGCCATACATTGAGTATGTTTTGAAAAAGCTGTTTGGGTCGGATGGTGCTGACCCACCTACATGCATGTAGAAACATGAGGAAAATGTAAAATATACTTCTTTCTTTGATTATGCAACACATTATGAATACATTGCACACATGTATGATTTAACCTTTATAAGTACTCTTCAAAAGTTGAATTTTAATTTTTTAGCAATATTTTTTGGTTTGATTACCTTGACAACCAATCAAAATTAAGAGATTCTGTGTAATAGCTCCGAATTTACCCTGGAACTTTTTCCCTGCCCGCTGATTGGTTGGTAATTGGTGTAGTCTGATCTAAAGAGACATTCAAACCTGACTGAAGTTGTTTTTTTCTGGCTAAATTGTTTGATACATTCGATCTGAGAGAAATGATGTCATTCTTTTTAAGAAAAAAATCCTTTTCGAGAAAATATGAGGGCTTAAAAGAGCTTTGTCTAAAGCAAAATTCCTTCGGTTTTTACGCGTAAATCCAGAATCTTCAAAATGCCATATCTCGACAACCGTTCCAATCTTTTGCTTCAAATAAAGTGATTTTAAATTGATTTCATCAACAACATGTGATTTTCAACCAGTTAAAGCTATCTTGAAAGCAATATCTACTCAAAAATGATATTTGTGATTTTCAGGGGTCAAAATAGCAGATTTTACCATAAAACGCCACTGTTTTTGTATGTATTCAAAATCTGCCTTCAAATGAATTAATTAACATTATTCAACAGGTTATATATGTGAAACCATCAAGAAAATGCAACTTTTCAATTTAGAAATGACAAAAATTAATTCTGAGACTATTCTCCCCAACTCCATTTTTAGGGCCATGCCATGTTTTACAATATGCTCATTACACAGGATTGCCTGTTACTGTACTGTTTCTTGTATTTTTTTATTAGATATTGTTTATACCATCTTTACAGGTCATTGTCATGTAACCATGCAGCTAATAAGCACTGTTTAAAGTACAGATCCATGAAAATTCATTAAAATGAAGGGGGTTGGGTAGAAAAAAACTTTTGAAAAACATACAAAAGGTCATATTTTTTGCCAACTAAATAATTTAATTTGTAAAATGTATTAAACCGCATAACATATTTGCATATCGACACTAACCGTATAGAAGCGATGCACTCAAAGTCAGAGTTTACCTCAACATATTTTTCAAAACAGACAAAAGCGGTTTTTCGACATCTTTTCGGACAGATGTAGATTGTCGCTTTCTGACATTTTTGCCAAACAATGTATGCAAAGCCCTCAGAAATGAATAAAACTTACTAGATATACCTTTAACTAGTCAAACATGTGCATTACAGGCTAATTGTGTATACCAGGTGTCAGGTATGGCTCATTTTGTGTCCACTACCCCCAATAAAGGAATTTAAATTTACCTATGTTGCATCATAAAACTTTCAAATATTTAAAAACCATGAAAAGAGTTACAAGAAAAGTCAAAATACACCATAATTCAACATTTCTCACACTTTCAAATCATTGTGTTAGGAAAAAAGTATGTCTACTTTCACTTTTACCCTGTGCAGAATCTATCTTTAGGTCATACTACACCAATTCATTTTCCATAGGTCTTCCTTATAGCTCTAAGCTCTGTACTGAGTTCCCTAATATAGGAAGCTATATTTTTTATTACTTGTTTTGAAAGACCTATCTTAGTTTTATCAAACAAACATACAGAAGCCATACATTGAGTATGTTTTGAAAAAGCTGTTTGGGTCGGATGGTGCTGACCCACCTACATGCATGTAGAAACATGAGGAAAATGTAAAATATACTTCTTTCTTTGATTATGCAACACATTATGAATACATTGCACAAATGTATGATTTAACCTTTATAAGTACTCTTCAAAAGTTGAATTTTAATTTTTTAGCAATATTTTTTGGTTTGATTACCTTGACAACCAATCAAAATTAAGAGATTCTGTGTAATAGCTCCGAATTTACCCTGGAACTTTTTCCCTGCCCGCTGATTGGTTGGTAATTGGTGTAGTCTGATCTAAAATAGATAACCTTGATCACACATTTCAAAACATGCTGTGTATTCTGCTGACACATTGATGCCCTTTTGTCATTGTTGTCAGACGTTTGGTAGTATAATTTCGTATATATGTGTTTAAATATTGTACTCTTTAAAGGTATCTTTCGCAGTGTCATTATGGATAACGTTAGTTGTGTATGAGATGGCTTTATGAGTGGCACTGTGCATTTGTGTTTTATGTAAACATGGTAAACGTGATCTCTTTTTATTAAAAATTACAAGTAGCATAATTCAGTAATGATATCTATTGTCTTCTAAGCCAGCTCTTTTTTTGGCATTTATATTTTTCAGAGAAACAGTACTGAAAAATGAAACACATATCTTGGAGGATAGTTTACACATGGTTGATACAATTATTTATGTGCGAAAGGTAGTGTGTCTAAACCAGGTGTATTTACAATACATGTATATGACTCTGTGATGTAACTTACTGCATATGGCTCTGCTTTTGCAAGATTATTTTACCTATACAAATTCAATATTCTTTAATTCATAGCATATATCCTTAAAACTCGCAAGACTGGAGTACAATTTAAAAATATTGGTAAACCAGCATATAATATATATATATCTATCTAAGTGCACAGCAAAGCTATCAACCATTATGTGCATAATTAGAGTGTTGTTTTAGATGCCACCTGCCTTAAAAAAAAAAGAAGCAGACACTCGGTGTTCTGCCTTTATCATTGTTTCTTTTGGCAAACATGGTTGCAGCTAGGTGTATGGCATGTATTTTATGGTTGATTTTGAATGTAAAAGTTTGCTAAAAAAAAAGTACTGTTTAGGTATAATGTATATACACGAGTGTGCATTATGTATGTATTGTAAGGATGTACATGTATACGTGCATGTTTATGGGTATATGCATATATATATATGTGGATATGTTAATATGTGTGTATGTATGTGTGCGTGAACGCATGCAAACAAATAAACTACTGGTTGGATAACATGCTGTGTATATCGGTTACCCATCTTTTAAAAAAACATATATTGTATGAGTTCTAGTTAATTATGATGGTGCATCATTTTTTACAGGCATGCAGTATTGTATGAATGAAATCGAAGAGATATCGTGGTGGATAGTACACAGTTTGGTATATTAAGTACTATAGATAAAGTAAGTTTTTCGGCATAATAATACAGCCTTGATAAAAAGTATAAATACATCGACTTTGTGCCAAAAGTGTTTATAGCAATTTCTATGATCTGATGATTGGTTTGCTATTATAAATGTAGGGCATCATTTTCCTGTCAGTTGTTCTATCATAATGATACCTAAAAAACAAAAAAATAATACGTTGATTGTTTTACCATAAATATATATTTATTACTATGTACTGAGTCTAGTTTTTGGAATGAGCACTGACAAGAATGTCGCGCCTGGCTTCATGAGCGACCTTGACCTTTTCCTCATAATCATGCAAGGTTGTAAGTTGTAGATACGAACTTAAAATTAAGCTTGCACATAAGTGTGCAACTGATACTGCTATATATATATCACCTACGACCTTCTTTTTTACTTCTATCGAATGAAATAACAATATGCCACGCCCTGGAATCGCTACGCCAGCATGAGGTGTTGTGCCTTTAACACTGCTTCTGTTGGCAAACATGGCAGCTATGTGCAAGGGATGTACAATGCATACAATTTTGTGGTCGATTTTGAATGTAAAAGTTTGCTAAAAAAAAGTACTCTTATGTATAATGTATATATATATATGAGTGTGCATTGTGTATGTGTTGTATGCATACATGTACATGTATACGTGCATGTATATGGGTATATGCATATATATATATATATATATATATAGATATATGTGGATATGTTAATATTTGTGTATGTATGTGTGAGTAAACGCATGCAAACAAAGAAACTACTAGTCGGATGGTATGCTGTGTATATCGGTTACCCGCCCATATGAAAAAAGGGGTAACAAAACACTATAAAAATTAAAACATGAATGCAATACTAGTATTTTATTAGCGCAGAATTAGTGTCAAATGAGGTTAACAAAATACTAATAAAACATTAACAAAACACTATTAACAAAACACCAATAAAACACTGTTTAATAACAAAATACTAATACTGTACTGAAATCTGAATATTAACAAAACATCAATAAAATACTGAAACAAAACACTAATAAAAGACTCCTAACAAAACATCAATGCAACACTGTTAACAAAACATCAATGCAACACTGTTAACAAAACATCAATGCAACACTGTTAACAAAACATCAATGCAACACTTAACAAAACATCAATGAAACACTGTTAACAAAACACTGATGATGTACTGTTCAGCAAAACACCTCTATTAACAAAATACTAATAAAACACTAACAAAAAGTATATTAACAAAGCACACACAAAATCGGTAAAAAAATAGTCAGAACTTTCACAACTTTGAGTATACAGTTTGTGTATATCACGCAGAAAAACAATAAACAAAGGAGAGAAAATGTCAATAATTGACAAATGCCCCCAAAACATGTGTGACCTCTGACAGGTCTGACCTTAAAAATAAAGTAACAGTTAAGACAATTAAAAAACTAAACACAACCTACTGGTAGACATTAACATTAAGAACAGCTTCAAAATAATGTGTTATCCTTCTATGTCCTTTTTACTTTAGACAGTCACAAGCCTATCTCTACAACTCATGTGGAATGTTGACTGTTACAGCATTAGTGGAAAAAATACATTTTGAAAAATAATAATAAACTGTTTTGCATTCAATGGTTAATCCATTTTCACTGTCCATTCTTCAATTCAACTTGAAGACTGTTGTCTAGATCTCAAACCCTGAAAGTTAATGTAAATAGTTTTATGCTAATAGTTGTTTATGAATTTATAATATTTTTGTTAATAAGGCATTCAACATGTATAAATATACAGCTTTAAAGTATTATTTGTAATTGTTAAACTGTCATGCTATTACATTTTTGGCATAATTATTTGAGTTCTAATAATGTATAGTTTGGTATGGTATAAAGTATCTAAGGAACATATATTATGAGTAATATAACCACTGTCATAAAACAGTAAATTCATCAAATTACATCATATAGTCAACTATTATGTTACCAACACCTTAAGTTCACATCTTGTCATACAATCTTTTTTTAAGTACATACAAAAGATTATTTCAACAACCATTATACTTACCATTATGTGATAAGAAATCAAATTATTCATGGTCCTGATGTAAACGTCAATGTTGTGCAACTGTCAGACATATTCAGCAGGAGTTATCCTTAATTTGATAGCTGAAAGAAATTTAAATTAGCATGAGTTCTACTTCCACTTTGCAAATTATCACTGTTCTTATATATGACATACAGATGAATATATATGCACGAATCAGATGAAACATTAACTTCAGTAAAGAAATTTAAGCTCATAAAACAACTAACTAAACAATTAATTTCAGAGCTTTCTCAATTAGCAACCATAAACACATAAATGAAGAATGTCTTGCCATTATAAATGTAATATTAATTGTAGTAGTGGTTTAAAGTAATTTACTTACCTGAATAATCACAAAATAGTGTTCTTTAATTCCTGCCTGTGTTTCTGGTTGAGTTTAAAATCCATCATAATGTTCATTCCTCAATGATGAAATCCATCAATGCATTAAATGCTTCAATATAGTTTTTTATGTTCCACCATTTGTTTTTCATTGTAACCAGGTCTTCAACTAATTTACATTAAGTGCTACATTTTGTAATTCAAGTTTAAAAATCCTAAAGTGCACATGTTTCTTCATAACTATAGCTTTGTATACATTTTCAGTTTTTCAAATCCGAACTGCTAAATGTGTATAAACCAATCCACACTTAGACTTGAGTTAGAGGCAATTTGTAGGGTTTGCAGGTTTTTATTCTGAGCTGACATATACAACATATAATGCCAGATGGATAATAGATGGTCAGTTCCCCCTTAGTTCCCCACCATCTGTTTAGCGTTATCTAGACATTTTATGTCTAAAAGGTTGGGAGAGTGGCAACAATTATAAAGGAATCAGGTTTCAACATAAATATGTTAACTTCAAAGTTCTAAAGTGATAGAGTTTTAATAAACACCAATCAATTGCACCACTTTCCTCATAGACCTATTATATTAAACACCAATCAATTGCACCACTTTCCTCATAGACCTATTATATTTAGATATATATTCATGCTCTCTTGTACCATATCATAATTAAATTATTATTGTTTTGACATTGCTAGAAATAATCATAATGGCTATGCATATTGCCAGCCAATTAAAAAAGGTGATTAATATTACTGGTAATTTTAACTAACTTCTATATGTGACCAAAGAACTTTAAATTGGTAATACTTATTTGTAGCATGTTCACTGGAATTCCCTTTCTATTTGCACAGGTGTAAATTATTTAAATGATAAAATGTCAGAATAAATGGTGTACTCTAACAAGACCAGTTAGAAGAAATAGTATGGAAGACAACTGAAATGGACGTGCTACAAAACAAACAGAGTATGGTCACATCTTGTTGGTTGATTCAACAATACTCTATCTACTTATATATGACTGAATTAGTATATTAAAATATTCTTTTATTATTGACAAAGATATGTCTTGCCTCTTTTAACATGACTCATGCAACTGTGCCCTACAGTAAGTTAAGTGGTACTGTGGCAAGTCTATATTCCTGCAAGCGTTCTCAGTGACTTAATGATCAGCTCCAAGTTAATGGGGGATCATCTGTTAATTAGGAAATTATGAATCTACATATTAGGTCTGGTTAATTAAACATTCATTAAGGGCTTATCACAAATGCTGAATTGAGCATTTGGATAACATGTCAAATGATATACATCTTCATTGTTACAAGTCAATATAATTTATTTCTGCAAATCTACTAAATATTTAATTTAAATAACTGCATCTCACTAAAAAATTATTCTTTCTAACTATTATCAATTGTAATGTCATAAACAGAATCCCAAAATGTGACAAAATAAGTTTTATATTAATTTAATTTTAATTGCAGACTTATTTTTATTTTATAATTTATAAATATCTAGTGTTTAAATATTTTGATTCATATGGATGTGTGGAAGTCATAGAACAAATACACTGAATGTTGTTTAACGGCTCATCAACACAGTATATGTTATTGTGAGCGTCCCCAGAGAGAGGGGAAGGATACATAGGAATCCGGGAACCTGCCCTACTCTTATTATCGAATAGATTCCTATGGTTCTTTAACGTGTTCGGAGGATAGACCGATACACGGGACCGCCCGGTTTACGTCCCCATCATAGAACAAATAATAATTAGCATTACATCTGCTAGTTTCATTTCATTGTCCAGTATTATTTTCAACGTAATTAATTAAAGCCCACACTTGTTTTATCAGGGAGTAAGTATACATACACCCTGGTTTTATCGAGAAAATTCTAAGTCCACTTTTTCCATTGATTTCAATCCCCCAAAATGTTTGTTATTTTCCATGCTATTTTCCATCATTTATTTTCTCCAACTTTGCATGGATTTTTTTCATTTTTCCATAGAAATCCATGGCAATGTTTCCTGATTTCAGATAAAATCCATGGAAAAATGATACGTTGTTCAAATTTTCATAGATTTTTTTTAAGATTTCACGGAAATCTATGAAATTCCATCCAATTCCATTCCAACTTCCATAGAATTCTATGGAAACTGCTTCATCTTGAGATTTGTGTTGAAAATGACGTAAAACATCATACAAACAAACAAATACCTTGTCACATAAATGACTAAATTTACAATTAAATATATATATTCATTTGTCTTAGTGACTATGTATTATGCATCATGTTAATTTGGCTTAGATTTCAGCATGAAGATAATAATGCTCTCAAAGTGCTAAAGTAATCTGTTTTTATTCTCAAGTGCAATGTAACACTAATACTGTATTCTTACATAAATATAAGTTTAATGCAACACTAATGCTGTACTCTTACATAAAGAGAAGTCTAATGAAACACTAATTCTGTACTCCGACTTAAGGCATACAGTGTAATGCAACACTAATTCTGTACTTTTACGCAAAGAGAAGTCTAATGTAACACTAATGCTATACTCCAACTAAATGTTTAAGACTAATGAAACACTATCAAAACATCTTTACCATTTTCTAAGTTAATGAAACATCAATAAAACATTTTTCTAAAAAGTATAGCATGGATGTTTCATTAAATGTGATACTAATAAAACACTCTACCAAAACACTAAAGAGTATTTTGTTAGTATTTTATTAATGCAGGATTAGTATTTTGTTAAGATTTGTTTTCATATGGGGGTCATTTAAAAAGAAGTTTACGATTTATTCTATCAGTTCTAGCCGATCATGATGGTGCATAATTGTTTACAGGCATGCAGTATTGTATGAATTAAATGGAAAAGATATCTTTGTGGATAGTACACAATTGGTTGGGTATATTAAGTACTATAGATGAAGTAAGATCATACATTGTTTTCTATCAGTTGCTGCCTTGCTCTGGCAAATCTAACCTCTGCGACTTGTATTGTTTTAACAGCGGCATAGTTGCTGTGTTTCTGCATTGTGCTGTATGAGGGTGAAGGAATTTGTATGAGGATGGTGCTTATTTCGTCATATAGTTTGTAAGCTTGCTCACAAATTGACATTTAGTACAAACAAACCTCTCTTTCCAACAAAAGCCCCATTGTTTCTCAAAATTCAAGTCAAATTCTAACTTTCCATTGCAGCTGGCATTCCAGTCCCTATGAGTGGTGTAACAGTCGAAGAATATGTCAGCGGTCTTACCCAAATGCAAGATACGGTAGGCACTGAGCTCGTTATTATATTGGTCTCTATTAGTGCAACTCGGTGTCAGTGCTTTCTCAATAAGTGTCTCACTTGCGCGTGCTGGACGCAAAATCTTGGTGTGTGGTAATTTGTTTTCAGCAGCTCCACAAAGAAGCACATTTGAATGTTTATTTCTGCTCATTACACTGTCATATACATCCTTTGGCAGTCTTTTCACTGGTGGTGTTTCAAAATCAGAATTTGTCCACTTCTGTTTATTTACCAATCTTCTTCGATCAAATCCTTTCTGAAATTGAGTATGTATACTCCCATTCTTTCTTTTATTTCCAGTTTTTTGTTTTTTATTTAGCAACATTTCTTTTTCTTTATACAAGAAGTACTTCTACACAATTGTAATGACTTTTGAACAATGATAGTAAGCATATGATAAATAAATGCCCTATCTATTCATACAGGAAGATGGTGCGGCTAATTGGATTCTAACTGGACAGAGGGTGTGTCATTTTGGAGTCAGGTGTCTATCAGGTATCAGCTTTAAGAAGATTATTTGAGAGGTAAATCTGCTCTACAAATATAACAGAATATTTGGAAGTAGAAAATAAGACTCAACACTCATTTCAATTTCTGTAATAAATAATTCAATGATGAAATTACAAATTCTTAGGCAAAGGTCATACTTAGGCAATAAATAACTTCTGTAATACTGCATTCAAAACAAACATTACACTTTTTAAAAAGAAATAATACACATATCCCACAATAGTCTCTGAACATTTGAAAAGCATATCTCATATAACAAAAAAGTTCTTAAACATTTTCTATTTTCGGTATAGACTAAAAATCAAGATTATTCTGTTCTGCAAGTATGGTGCAAGTCGAAATGATGTATGCTGTATTTTGACATGTAAATGCGTGTAGTTTCTGGCAAAAGTACCTATAATTGTTATTTTTCTTGAGGAAAGTGTCTATAGTTGTCGCGGTTATGATTTAAAAGAAGGGTATCAGTATAACCACCCGTTGAAGGTCTCACTACACACTTAGCTCTCTTGTATGTGACTGTAGGATGATTCTTACACCATAAAAAGTAGAGGTGTGTTCTTCGGTTTGAGATATTTTTAATAATTGGCCATGGATATTTTCTTTTCCTGTTGCAGGTGAGAAAACAATAGTGTGAGATGCGATGAACAGCGATTAGACGACACAGACAGCAAAATGTGACACATTTGATGGTGCTCAAAATGCGTATGAATTTAGGTGCAAACTGTTTAGTGAAAGCCGAAAAGAGTACCTGGCCTGACACCACTCACATTTAAAAAGCAAACAAAGTGGGCTATGTACCAGATTTTGTCGATTTTTATGAGCAGCAATAACTGTATTTTACCAAAAAAATACTTTTAGACTTTAAAGCTCTCATTCAGAATGGGAAATTGGACTTTATTCCAAATGGCCAACACAGTAAAATCGAAGTGTGTAATGAGACCTTGAAGGAACAGTCACTCAGACGTTTTCAGTACAGCTGTCATTGACACAGATCAATATTCAATCTCTTTCTATTTTTAACTGTGACAAAAAGTGGAAGTGAAATTTTAAGATGAATTCGATGCACCGAAGTTGGATTTTGACAAATTTCTGATGGTTTTACAAACTAAAATAGACTATTCAGTTAAACACACGGATTGTATTATGTACAATGTTAAATATGGCCTTTCAAAGTCACGTTGTGGAATCCAATATGGACACCAGACCATGCAACAAGCTGATGGAAGACAGTTAAACTGATCGGCTCATAGACCAATGTATATGTGTGTTTACCAAGTTGCAAACATTCCTCATAACATGGATGTTAGTCATATCTGTCACAACAGCCTGTGCTTGCGGCCCGATGATTTGAGCTTGGAGCCTCATTCAGTTAATTTAGAACGTATAAGATGTACACACGCATTCCAAAGGCATGTGTGCATCATGGGAAGTACCGAGATTGTCTGCTACAGGTAAGTGTCATCATACAAATTGCTTCTGTATGGTCAATAACAATGTTTAAAACATACCCCACCCACTCACTTGTACTTGCATCAAAATTCAAAGACTCCCACCCATCATTTGGGTTGTCTCATTTGTCAAGAACATCTGTCGAGTATGATCTTATATTCTGTCGCTTTTCGTCTTATGCCTTGAATTTTTCTAATTTTATGTGATACCTTTTCGTCTTATACTTGGTCGTATTTTGCCTAGATTTGTCATAGTCATTTTTGTCTTGAAATTGTTTCAAAGTACATGAAGTACGTACAACCTTAGTGTTTTGTTTGTGTGGTGCGCCAAGTGCCGCTGCTTTTTCAAGTGCTGAATTGGCACGACCATCATTTAATCGAGCAGCTGCACTAAATTTACGACCTTTTGCGTTTCTTCTGTAACTGACATCCTTTGGATTTGAGACATTATATGCCCGATGAGATGCCTCAAGCTGGTTGGTGTCTGCATTGAATCTAGTTTTTTCAATCGCTTGTTTACCAAGCCTTACATCGAGGCATTGCATAAGTAATGTCTTGTCGGACCCTTTAATTTGAAGAGGCGCGTGCGGTTTTGGCAAAAAGCTAGTCTGCCAACAGTTTGAGGTTGATATCCCGGAACATGCAAACGAATGCAGGGTTCTGGAAATATTTTGAAAATCCACTTGCCCAGGGCAAGGCAAGTGGATTTTCAAAAGTCATTTGCCCTGCCCATAATGTCACTTGCCCCACATTTAAGAACACTTAATTGCCCTAAACATTGGCACTTTTCAATTATTCGTGTTAAACGGGATGGACCGCCGCATAATTTGGACCATTACCAGTATACTTAGTTGAAAAAGAAAGGGAGAATGTATTTAATTGTATTAGTTAATACATTATATTTATTCATATTAAAAAATCAAACGGTTCTTCTTTGTGTCTATTACATATTTGTGTTACTTCAATCATAAAATGACGAAAGTGACAGTATACAAACTAATTTTATTCCCCCTCCCACCCCACCTAGAACACACACACACACACACACACACACACCATTATTTTTGATGACCATCCAAAAAGATTGCTTGACAGCTAGTGTATGGAACTTTTAATGTCACAGTGTGTACAATTAACCACTTGACAGAAAAAAAAGAAGCTATTGTGTTAATTTAAATGTGTGACAAGCAAAGAAACGAGACAAAAACGTTATTAAAAATATTCACTTGGCCCCCAATATCTGTAACCATGGTAACGTTCCTACGCCTTTATCTTTGAACTAAAGGGAATTAGATGAAAGCAAGAGGCATGAATAGGGTTTTTCCTAGGAATTGTTTAAGAAGTAGTAGCAGTAACCTTATTTATCAAAAGCGAAAGTTCAGAACTTGAGAAAAAGGTTCCGTGATTGTTTTGAAATCGCGAAAACCCATGACAATCGCATATCGCTAAGTTGTGTAGTATGCACTTCAATATACGTTTAATTACAGAGTATATCAATGAAATACACCAAATACCTCATAAAATCGCATTGATAAACGAGTGCTTCGAGTAAAAGAAAATGTATTTTCGTTACGAAAAAATCTTCGGCTAGATTATTTAAACAAAAACATCACGTCACGTGGGTCTGTCAATCATTATTTTGACACATTTAATTTGAAAATTAAGAAAGAGTTTTCTATATTTGATTGATGGAAGGTCCAAATGACTTTCAGGGATTATTTGGGAACGATTTCTGCTAGTAGCTATGTTTATGGTTGGGAGGTCACGGACATGATTGCCGCAATTTCATCGGATGATGTACACACGTCTGACGGTCGTGTCAGGATAAATTGTGAAATGCACGTGTGGGTTAATTAGTTGTTTATTGAAATAATGCCACAAATTAAGCAGCCTGGGGCGAGAATGTTGATTGTACCGAAAGTTGTTTGATCTTATTAACAATCGCTAGCGGCGAAAAACATCGGCCAGTTTTATTCAGTTATCAAATTCTGATATGGCTAGTTTGCCACTTGATTTGGTCTGGAATGGAAACGTCCAGTCGGGCAAGTGGCGGGCAACCAGATTTGCGAAGTTCACTTGCCCGCACCTAATATCCACTTGCCCGGGGCGTCGGGCAACCGTATTTCCGGAACCCTGGAATGTTTCCGACATGCCTCGCCACAATGTCCGGAATAACATTTGATAATTGCTGTTTTCAATAATTTGGCTTTCTTGCAAAAAAGATTCAAATTGTTTCCCACTTCTGCTTGCATTTTCATGTACTCGGTGGGTGTGTACGCGGTCACCTATGTCTTTTGAAAACCTGATCTGAATGTATTTTCGTTCCTTTTTGGTTCTTTCACTGAAATCTGCATTTTTTTAATTTTCTCTTCATTGTTTTTGTGATGTGTATCACATCGGCGGATCTTTCCATTTGCCTATCACACCGCTGTAGTTGAGCATCTCTTACCCCCATAAAACCATGACTGTCCCCATCTGTGGTCATGTTGTTTATTGTTACAGGGTTGTCGCCGGTGAGAATTGATGCTATACATGCATTTGCTTCTCGATACTCGTCGCCTGTGAATTTTTAACAGAAATTGATTTTTTTGTGCAATTTAAAGAAAAAATACACAACCAGGTTCACAAGTGTAAAATATAAAACGAGCAATAAAAGAAATCAACATTTCCTGTGACGTGGACTTCTATTTCACTTCACGTGAATATTTTGCTTTAGGTATTGAATTCACGTGAATTTCTATTTTACTTCAATTCACGTGAATATTTATTTTCTTCATTTAATAAAAAATCTGCTTCGAATAAAATGTTTACTTGATTTGAATATCTACATTTTTAATGTTTACTTTACTTCAATTAAAAATTCACTTGAACGTTTCAATAATTTCACGATAATTATTAACTTTTATTTTGCATCTAGTAAATATTCATTTCAAATATTTATATATTATTTTGTTACATTTACATGAAAAATGATCGTGAATATAATTTGGACTTAAAAAAATTATTAATGTATTTCTTTCAAGTGAATTTCACTTGAAACAAAAAAACACTGTAATTTAAAAAGTGAGTGAGTGAGTGTGAGTGAGTGAGTGAGTGAGTGAGTGTGTGTGTGTGTGTGTGTGTGTGTGTGTGTGTGAGTTTGCCAGTCAGTCAGTCAGTCAGTCAGTCAGTGGCACTGATGTTGATGTGTATATATATATATGTATATATATATATATATATATATATATATATATATATATATATATATATATAACATTGGAATATTTGTGAATAAAATGAGAAATAAGGTTTTACCAATTGTGTCGCCATCGTGCAGGTTTTTAGGACAGCCACTGTTCTCGTCACATTTGGAATGATTAGCCTTAGCACATAATTTACTACTAAACTGCACGCCAATGATTTTTAGCTTATGGGATGGTGTGGTGTCCGTCGTCTGTCGTCCGTCGTCTGTCCGTCGTCTGTTAACTTTTACCTCGTTAAGATGATAGGGCCTTCGTTTTTTATCCAATCTTTACCAAACTTTAACAGGTTGTTAATATCAATAAAAGCTCGGACAAGTTCGAAAACCAGCCAGATCGAACAAGTATCGGCGGAGTTATGGCCCTTGATTAGTTAAAAATGCTAAATTTCGCCTCGTTAAGACGATAGGGACTTCATTTTTCATCTGATCTTTACCAAACTTTATCAGATTGTTAATGTCAATGAAAGCTCAAAACAGTTCGAAGATCAGCCAAATCGGACCAGTAACAGCGGAGTTATGGCCCTTGATTTAGTTAAAAAAGCTATATTTTGCATCGTTAAGACGATATGGCCTTCATTTTTCATCTGTTCTTTACCAAACATTACCAGATTGTTAATGTCAATGAAAGCTCGAACAAGTTCGAAAACCAGCCAGATCGGACCAGTAACAACGGAGTTATGGCCCTTGATTTTGTTAAATATGCTATATTTTGCCTTGTTATGGCAATAGGGCCTTAATTTTTGATTTTTTTTCTTTTTTGATTTTGGTTTATTTATTTTTTTGATATTTTTTTTTTTTGATTTTTTGATTTTTGTTTGATTTTTTATTTTTTTTATTTTTATTATCTCTAGTGGCCAACTTGGAAAACCAGCCAGATCGGACCAGTATTGGCGGAGTTATGGCTCTTGATTTAGTTAAAAATGCTATGTTTTGCCTATTTAAGACGATAGTCACTCGCTTCATTGATGTTATAAGAGCCATATTAGCCAGTAGAGCGTCCACAGGCCCTCTTGTTTGGCTTATTGTCTGCTTTTTGCAATTCTGATGCTGACCTGTGTCGCTGGTTGTCCCGGAGTTGTCTCCCCTTCTGATTTCATACTGTTGTTGTATTGGGAATCAACGCCACCAGGAATCGATGCGTCTGGTTCAAAACCTAGCGATAGTGATAGTATACATTGTTTTCTATCAGTTCCTGCCTTGCTCTGGCAAAGCTAACCTCTGCGACTTGTATTGTTTTAACAGCGGCATAGTTGCTGTGTTTCTGCATTGTGATGTATGAGGGTGACGAAATTTTTAAACTGGTCATTATATACCAAAGGTCATTTGGACCACACTTGGTATCAAATAGCCCGGCTGCCACATTAGCATTGATGTCTGCAGTTTTGGTTCCACGCTTGTCAGTGTTTATTTCGTCATATAGTTTGTAAGACTTGCTCACAAACTGACATTTAGTACAAACAAACCTCTCTTTCCAACAAAAGTCCCATTGTTTCTCAACATTCAAGTCAAATTCTAACTTTCCATTGCAGCTGGCATTCCAGTCCCTATGAGTGGTGTAACAGTCGAAGAATGTCACAGCAGTCTTACCCAAATGCAAGATACGGTAGGTACTGAGCTCGTTATTATATTGGTCTCTATTAGTGCAACTCGGTGTCAGTGCTTTCTCAATAAGTGTCTCACTTGCGCGTGCTGGACGCAAAATCATGGTGTTTGGTAATTTGTTTTCAGCAGCTCCACAAAGAAGCACATTTGAATGTTTATCCATGCTCATTACACTGTCATATACATCCTTTGGCAGTCTTTACACTGGTGGTGTTTCAAAATCAGAATTTGTCCACTTCTGTTTATTTACCAATCTTCTTCGATCAAATCCTTTCTGAAATTGAGTATGTATACTGCTATTCTTTGTTTTATTTCCAGTTTTTTGTTTTTTATTTAGCAACATTTCTTTTTCTTTTATACAAGAAGTACTTCTACACAATTGTAATGACTTTTGAACAATGATAGTAAGCATATGATAAATAAATGCCCTATCTATTCATACAGGAATATGGTGTGGCTAATTGGATTCTAACTGGACAGAGGGTGTGTCATTTTGGAGTCAGGTGCCTGCCAGGTATCAGCTTTAAGAAGATTATTTGAGAGGTAAATCTGCTCTACAAATATAACAGAATAATTGAAAGTAGAAAATAAGACTTCACACTAATTTCAATTTCTGTAATAAATAATTTAATGATGAAATTAAAAATTACCATATAAGGTCATACTTAGGCAATAAATAAATTACGTAATTCTGCATTCAAAACAAACATTACACTTTTCTTTATATCATACACATATCCCACAATAGTCTCTGAAAATTTGAAAAGCAAACCTGATATAACAAAAAAGTTCTTAAACACTTTCTATTTTCGGTATAGACTAAAAATCAAGATTATTCAGTTCTGCAAATATGGTGCAAATCGAAATTATGTAGGCTGTATTTTGGCATGTAAACGCGTGTAGTTTCTGGCAAAAGTACCTATAATTGTTATTTTTCTTGAGACAAAAAGTGTCTATAGTTGTCGCGGTTATGATTTCAAAGAAGGGTATCAGTATAACAACCCGTTGAAGGTCTCATTACACACTTAGATTCCTTGTATGTGACTGTAGGATGATTCTTACACCATAAAAAGTAGAGGTGTGTTCTTCGGTTTGAGATATTTTTAATAATTGGCCATGGATATTTTTTTTTCCTGTTGCAGGTGAGAAAAGAATAGTGTGAGGTTGGATGAACAGCGATTAGACGACACTGAAAGCAAAATGTACCAGATTTTGTGGATTTTTATGAGCAGCAATAACTGCATTTTACCAAATAAATACTTTTAGACTTTAAAGCTCTCATTCAGAATGGGAAATTGGACTTTATTCCCAATGGCCAACACAGTAAAATCGAAGTGTGTAGTGAGACCTTGAAGGAACAGTCACTCAGACGCTTTCAGTACAGCTGTCATTGACACAGATCAATATTCAATCTTTTTCTGTTTTTCAAAATATACCATACAAAACATATTGATAAAATTGCTCACGTTGAGTAAAGTTCCTGTGTTTTATCATTTTGTTTGTCAGAATAATTAATACCATCTCTGAATATTCTTGTAATATTATCATAACTGTATTCAGTTTCTGGATAGTATACGCCGTTTCTAACATTGTCAGCATTTATATGAAAGTATCTAAAAGATAAGGATTTTGTGTTTAAGAAGAACTCTTGTCTGATCGTTGCATATACAGAAAAACATGTTTTGGACTTTTAACACAGCCGTTATTCTCAATACGGATTCGGTTAGTTGAGAACTTCCGCTTTCATGTATCATTTCACTAGGATAATTCCATCTTGTTGATGTCACATATATTAAACCATCAGAATTAAATATCATCCTAGGTATCCACAAAACTAATTTATCAATAATTACTCTACCATCATCACCACTTGATTTGAAAATGAACACATTATCATCTGTTAGTTGTAAACTAATTTGAATGTGACTGGGAGAAAACATGTTTGTTTCTAAACGTTCGAAAAATAAATATTTGTTTAATGCAGTTATAGAGTTAATTTCTTTTATTAGTTATGATTGAAGCATGACGAGCTGTAAACCTTAAATTATAACCAGCTTGATCATCTCGAGATTCCGCTGCATATGTATTATCTAAATAAAAGTATTCATTTGTTCCGGTTGATTTTTGATTTTGACATTTCAAGTTAACTTTTGACGTTAAGAAATCTATGAAGATTATTGCCGTCGTTAACTATTTTTCCTTTTTATTAGCTCTACTGGTCGAAGTCAAAGACCAGCAGAGCTTATGGGATGACGAGTTGTCCGTCGTCCGTCCGTCCGTTAACTTTTTCTCGTTAAGACGATAGGGCCTTCAATTTTTATTCCAACTTTACCAAACTTTGACAGGTTGTTAATATCAATGAAAGCTCGGACAAGTTCGAAAACCAGCCAGATCGGACCAGTATCGGCGGAGTTATGGCCCTTGATTTAGTGAAAAATGCTAAATTTTGCGTCGTTAAGACGATAGGGCCTACATTTTTCATCTGATCTTTACCAAACTTTACCAGATTGTTAATGTCAATAAAAGCTCGGATAAATTGGAAAACCAGTCAAATCAAACCAGTAACAACGGAGTTATGGCCCTTGATTTTGTTAAAATGCTATATTTTGCCTCGTTAAGACAGTAGGGCCTTCAGTTTTCATCTGATCTTTACCAAACTTTACCAGATTGTTAATGTCAATGAAAACTCGAACAAGTTTAAAAACCAGCTAGATCAAACCAGTTACAGCGGAGTTATGGGCCTTGATTTAGTTAAAAATGCTAAATTTTGCCTCGTTAAGATGATAGGGCCTTTATTTGTCATCCAATCTTTACCAAATTTTATCAGATTGTTAATGTCAGTGAAAGCTCGGACAAGTTCGAAAATCAACCATATCGGACCAGTAACAACGGAGTTATGGCCATTGATTTAGTTAAAAATGCTATATTTTGCCTCGTTAAGACAATAGGGCCTTTATTTTTCATCTGATCTTTACCAAACTTTAACAGATTGTTAATGTCAATGAAAGCTGGGAAAAGTTTGAAAACCAACCAGATCGGACAAGTAACAGCGGAGTTATGGCCCTTGATGTAGTTAAAAATACTATATTTTGCCTCATTAAAACGATAGGGCATCCTTTTTTCATTCGATATTTACCAAACTTTACCAGAATGTTAGTGTCAATAAAAGCTCAGATAATTTTGAAAATCAACCAGATCAAACCAGTAACAGCGGAGTTATGGCCCTTGATTTAGTTAAAAATGCTATATTTGCTTCGTTAAGACGATAGGGCCTTCATTTTTCATCTGATCTTTATCAAACTTTGCCAGATTATTAATGTCAATAAAAGCTCGGACAAGTTTGAAAACCAGCCAGATCGGACCAGTAACAGCGCAGTTATGGCCCTTGATTTAGTTAAAAATGCTATATTTTGCCTCGTTAAGATGATAGGGCCTTCATTTATTCATCCGATCTTAACCAAATTTTACCAGATAGTTAATGTCAATAAAAGTTCGGATAATTTCAAAAATCAACCAGATCGGACCAGTAACTGCGGAGTTTTGGCCTTGATTTAGTTAAAAATGCTATATTTTGCCTCGTTAAGATGATAGGGCCTCCAATTTTCATCCGATCTTTACCAAGCTTTACCAGATTGTTTGTGTCAATAAAAGCTTGGATAAGTTTGAAAATCAACCAGATCAGACCAGTAACAACGGAATTATGGCCCTTGATTTAGTTAAAAATGCTATATTTGCCTCATTAAGACGATAGGGCCTTCATTTTTCATCCGATCTTTAACAGATTGTTAATGTCAATGAAAGCTCGGACAAGTTCGAAAACCAGCCAGATCGGACCAGTAACAGCGCAGTTATGGCCCTTGATTTCGTTAAATATGCTATATTTTGCCTTGTTAAGGCAATAGGGCCTTCATTTTTCATCTGATCTTTACCAAACTTTACCAGTTTTTTTTTACTTTTTTGTTCTTTAATTATTTTTTACAAATTTAAACGCGACAGATTCATGAGAAGGGTGGCAAATTTCAACAAATATGATGAAATCCATCAAGCCGATACCTACAAAAAAGGCATGCTAGACAGGTAAGGTTCGCGTCACTAGGGTAAGATCAAACATTCGTAACCAGGACAAACAAATAAATAAGCATGCGATAAGTACCAGATATAATATTAAATGATACTTTCCTGTCTTAATAAGCATGTAATCTAATTTTTTGGGACAATTATTTTTTACATGTTAACATGAGTGGGTGGGGTAAAAGATAATTATCAAAAATCACCTCAAAATATACAGTCTCTGAAATGTGCATGCCCAGAGCAAGATTGCATTTTCTTACATTTGTTTCGACAAGAATTAATGGCTGGTGGTTCCAAAGAAAAATGGCAATAACGAATGAATAGTGAGTTATGGCACAAATGTGAAACACCTATAACTACTTTAGAATACAATATCATCCAATATTTATCAAATAACAGAGAATCTGGGTTATCTGCCATACTGAAATGTTTAAAATAACTGATTATTAATATTTGCTTAAGAAAAGTTCCAATCAGAGTCATGTACCTGCTTTTCTTGGAAAAATCAGCATCACTGCGATTCTCACAGGTAAATTCCCAGTTTTTGTTAACGCTCAAGGGAGATAATAGTGTCGTGAGTCCTAAAGGTCCGAAGTATAGATTGCCTTCTGTGACTGATTTAATCCATTGAGGATTTTAGTATTAAATGGTGTCGTAGAGAAAATGCTGACCCTAACTCCCTTTCTACTTGGAAAAATACTATTTTTAACATCATAGATACCCGTATTAACTTCTATACGGCTAACCTCTCGCAATCTCCCTCTAGACATAGGTTTTCGTAATTTATAATCGGGAATCCAGGAATTTCATAATAAGTTTGTTTTAGTTCCGGCTGATAAAGCAGCTAATAATATAATTATTGTTTGACGCATCCATTACGTCAATGTTTAATCTCAGGACATCGGGAGTACTAATTCGTATACTCCAGTGCAATCTACTAAAAATAATGTTGTTTCGACGCATATCACTCAGTGCAAGATTTGCAAGGCTGGAATAGACGAAAAGCAAAACAGACTTCCAACGATGTACTGGATTCCCAAATTACACAAACAATCATATAAAGACCGTTTTATTTCCAATTCTAGTTCTTGCCCCACTACAAATATCTCCAAACTTTTACCATCTTGTCTTACTACCGTTAAAGATCACGTTTAACAAAATTGTGCTAAAGTTTATGAAAATTCTGGGACTAATTTATTTTGGACTATTAAAAATTCAGACGACGTTCTTGATAAAATTTGCAATAAACGTCAAGCTTCATCTATAAGTACCTATGATTTTCTACATTATATACAACTTTACCACACAACTTTATCAAAGCCAAACTTATTGCTCTCATTCAAAAACACGTTTACTAGGGAAAATACTACATGTTTGGCCTGTAACAATATTAAAGCGTATTTTACCAACGGCAGTTTTGACAATTACACCATGTGGACTTTTTGAATCACTTATTTTTCTATTAGATAATATTTTCGTCAGGTATGGAACTACCGTTTATAGACAAAGTGTTGGTATCCCTATGGGTACGAACTGTGCACCCCTTGTTGAGCGCTTCGGTGATGCCGAATAATTAAAAATAGACGCAATACAATATTGTTGAGCCTGAAGGAGTTACTTTCGAGTGAAAAACAAACAAACTTGATAACCAGTCACATTTAGCCAATCTCAAAGGCTCGCTTATTTGAGAATTGACGGGAAACGGCGATGCATTCCGTTTGACGGTAATATATAAAATACGATATGCTGACAAAAACGGTTAATTTGCGTATTTAGCGATTTAATTACTTTATTGATACGCACGCTTCTGAATTTAATTGTGTATTTACGGAGTTTTAATTGGGAATTTATGCAAATACGTTGCTTATCTGTAGCTCTGTTCTGTGACGTTTTATGTCATAGAACTATACCAAGCCTAGTTGCACTGCCATTGTTGTGTACTGGTTAATGATACTGAGTTTTTTAAAGTTTTAATACACAAACTTTGCCACATTTATATTCACTTGATACAACGGCAGGGATGATTAGTGCTATGTGTAGTTGCGCATGTCATTGTTGTGTTCCAGTTGAATGACTTTCGGCGGTGTTATGCCTCATTAAAGGACATAATACCATGGTTCCCATACCGGGAAATCGGAAAAAAGTCGGGTATTTGAAAGAAGTAATTCCCAGCCATGAAAACCCCTTGAATTTTACCCAAATCAGTAAAAACCGGGATTTATTCGGGGAAAAAATAGTGTTGTGTAGCCTCTCCAAGTCTGGAATCCCGTTGATTTATAAAATAAAGGTGTACGTCAATTGATATTCGGTACTTTACGTAAGACAATAAAAACTAACCATTGGTATTCGTGAACAATCGTAAAGATGTGTTAATGCTCTGATCAATGAAATGTGAACCCCAAATTGTACTTTCGTTTTCGATTGCTGTCGTACAAATTCGTTACCTCACCGGTTGACTCATGAAATATGTTGATGATTTTAGCCGAGTATTTACGAATAAAACTCGCAATATTCCGTCGTATATGCAAGCGTCTAATCATTTTAATCGATAAAGGATGTCGTCTGAGAACAAGTCATACTACACCAATTCATTTTCCATAGGCCTACCTTATAGCTCTAAGCTCTGTACTGAGTTCCCTAATATAGGAGCTATATCTTTTATTACTTGTTTTGAAAGACCTATCTTAGTTTTATCAAAAAACATACAGAATCCATACATTGAGTATGTTTTGAAAAAGCTGTTTGGGTCGGATGGTGCTGACCCACCTACTTGCATGTAGAAACATGAGGAAAATGTAAAATATACTTCTTTCTTTGATTATGCAACACATTATGAATACATTGCACAACCGTATGATTTAACCTTTATAAGTACTCTTCAAAAGTTGAATTTTAATTTTATAGCAGGATTTTTTGGTTTATTTACCTTGACAACCAATCAGAATTAAGAGATTCTGTGTAATAGCTCCGAATTTACCCTGAAACTTTTTCCCTGCCCGCTGATTGGTTGGTAATTGGTGTAGTCTGATCTAAAGAGACATTCAAACCTAACTGAATTTTTTTTCTGGCTAAATTGTTTGATACATTCGATCTCAGAGAAATGATGACATTCTTTTTTAGAAAAAAATCCTTTTCGACAAAATATGAGGGCTTAAAAGAGCTTTGGCTAAAGCAAAATTCCTTCAGTTTTTACGCGTAAATCCAGAATCTTCAAAATGCCATATCTCGACAATCGTTCCAATCTTTTGCTTCAAATCAAGTGATTTTAAATTGATTTCATCAACAATATTTGATTTTCAACCAGTTGAAGCTATCTTGAAAATAATATCTACTAAAAAATGATATTTGTGATTTTCAGGGGTCAAAATAGCAGCTTTTACCATAAAACGCCACTGTGTTGGTATATATTCAAAATCTGCGTTCAGATGAATTAATTAACATTGTTCAGCAGGTTCTATATGTGAAACCATCAAGAAAATGCAATTTTTCAATTTAGAAATGACAAAAAAAAAATCTGAGACTATCCTCCCCAACTCCATTTTTAGGGCCGTGCCATGTTTTACAATATGCTCATTACACAAGATTGCCTGTTAATGTACTGTTTATTATATTTTTTTATTTAATATTGTTTAAACCATCTTTACAGGTCATTTTCATGTAACCTTGCAGCCAATTAGCACTGTTTAAAGTACTGATCCATGAAATTCATTAAAATGAAGGGCGTGGGGTAGAAAAAAACTTTTGCAAACATACAAACGGTCATATTTTTTGCCAACTAAATAATTTAATTTGTAAAATGTATTAAACCGCATAACATATTTGCATATCGACACTAACCGTATAGAAGAGATGAAACAAAGTCAGAGTTTACCTCAACATCTTTTTCAAAACAGACAAAAGTGGCTTTTCGACATCTTTTCGGACAGATGTAGATTGTCGCTTTCTGACATTTTGCCAAACAATGTAGGCAAAGCCCTCAGAAATGAATAATACTTACTAGATATACCTTTAACTAGTCAAACATATGCATTACAGACCAGTTTTGTATACCAGGTGTCAGGTATGGCAAATTTTGTGTCCACTACCCTCAATAAAGAAATTTAAATTACCTATGTTGCATCATAAAACTTTCAAATATTTAAAAAACATGAAAAAAGTTATAAGAAAAGTCAAAATACACCATAATTCAACATGTCTCACACTTTCAAATCATTGTGTTTGAAAAAAAAGTATGTCTACTTTCACTTTTACCCTATGCAGAATCTATCTTTAGGTCATACTACACCAATTAATTTTCCATAGGCCTACCTTATAGCTCTAAGCTCTGTACTGAGTTCCCTAATATAGGAAGCTATATTTTTTATTACTTGTTTTGAAAGACTTATCTTAGTTTTATCAAAAAAAACATACAGAAGCCATACATAGCACAAATGTATGATTTAACCTTTATAAGTACTCTTCAAAAAGAATTTTAATTTTTTTAGCAAGATTTTTTGGTTTACTTTGACAACCAATCAAAATTAAGAGATTATGTGTAATAGATCCGAATTTGCACTGGAATTTTTTCCCTGCCCGCTGATTGGTTGGTAATTGGTGTAGTCTGATCAAATGTCAACACTAAATTTCCTTCATGACCTTCATAGGAGGGAGAACGGCCTAAAACAGCGGGTTAAAGTCGAAACTTGTCAAAAACAATAAACTAACATCTTGTGTGGTGTAACATATTAGTACTGCGAACAATTTAACGTTTTTGTCTTTCAAAAATTGCAAAATTGCAACAACAGTGTCGGACAAACACCGGTATAAATTGTCCTTGAAAACAGTGGGGAAACCTGGAAAAAAAACTGGAAAAGACCTTGAATTTAGTTCTCAATAAACTCCGGGAACCCTATAATACACTAACTTTGTTCAGACTAATTCCCCTGGTACCCTGGCTGGTAGTGGCCTATATCATTGCCATGCGCCGGTTGAATGAATGTTGAAAATGTGTTATGGTTCCCTGCACTTTTAGCCAGTAGAGCAACCACAACACTCTCTTTCACCTCTTGTTCTTATAGTAGATGTAGGTTGGTAAATAAACAACAATATCTTTGGCATGTATACTTACGCCCCACTGTTATTTAAAATATCTTTCCAGTTTGAATGCTTTCTATTTTAGTGTAACGGTAGTTCGCTTTGATGCAGTGTTCCGGGTTTCTTGATTTCCCTGGAGTGTGTTAGATTGTTTAGCAGTTAAGAAAAGAATTTACCAGGTTAGCACTTCAATTGGCGCTTTGGTTCGTATCTTTACTGCGATGGGTTTGCGTTTATAGACAAAGGTCTTCATGGCTTTATATGGCACTGAAGGTTTTACACCTGCAATGATCTTTCTTGTCGTGCCCTTAATGGTTTATTCTCTTGTTGTTCTGGCTTCTGCCAAGTCAGTGAGTACCTTCATTGCGGCTTTCTAAGCTATTGTTTTTTTGTATTATATTTACACGAGCATATTTGTGTTTTACTTATATTGCCTATTGATGCTGCCTTGTTGGTTAGAGATTAGATCATGGCGGGGATTTCTTTATTTACACTGTTCTGTTTTAATGGGATGACAGTAGGGTAAGTGTGAGGTTTGGTGCACCCTAGGACCGGTTTAAACCCCCAGTGGCCTTTGTTGCCACTGACCGTTCCAAGGCGGTAGCCCTATTGTCAACCTTCTGTGTTTGTGATGTCGTTTGCATTTTTTATTACTTTTGCCTTCTCGTTTGTCTGTTTGCGTGTTTGTTTTTGTGTTTTGTGGATGACTGTCGTCCTTGAATGCTGCTTTCCCTGTCCGATATTTTTATCTTTCTTTATGTCGATTGGGAAACGTTTATCCTCCATTTCACCTGTTTATGACGTTGCTGACATGGTATATATGTAATGTGGCATTTCGTGTACGGTGGTATTGGCATCTGCAAGCAACTAGCACTCTGCTCTATTTTGAAAAATATGTATTTCATAATTGTGCAGTTAATAAGGCATTGAATTTGATATGTTATTTCCATGGTTTATGTTTTGTGTTTTTCTTTACATGGTTTGCCATTTCTATTTCCAGTTACATGGTATTCTGCCTTATTGTGTATCCTGCGTGAAGAGTTCAGAGACAGCAGTAGTGGAAGAGAGTGTCTTTCGACAGATGTTCACTGACGGCAGCAGTGAATAAAAGAGCTTGGTTAGGTTAGTATTCCACACCTTGGTATTTTGTGATGAACAATTTTTAAAGTTTTAGTTGTTTCCACATCTGCTTTTACTTGCAAATGGCAGACACGGGAGCAAGTTTGTAGCAACAACTTCTAGAAGACTATAAATGCTATTGATATATGACTTTTTCTACAATAATCAGCACCATGTTGATACATGTCAGAAATTCTGTTGATTCACCATTAAATAGTGCTGCCTGGAGCCATCTTTGTTTAAATACAGTTATATTGTAAAAAACAAGTAGCGACTACTCTGAAACTACATATGTATACAGATTTGCATGATTTTTAAACCTATCAGCAACCTCTACCTTTTTTGTGCCAGATGCAAACAAAACTGTTCCAAATTTGCAATCTTTGCACTATTTGGCTCTTACCAACTACGTGAGGCTTCAGCCATTTCACACTAACAGTACTTAGCTTGCTATATTTCTCTTGCATGTGTTTGTTTCTGAAGCATTGTCCACTGTCGTGTTTGCTAGTGTAACTTTGCACACCGATGTCATAGGCATTTGATAACTCTTTAGTTAGAATGGTTAAAACGATATTAACCGGCATATTTTTATATTCAAATATGTGACTGTATATTGCAACATATCAGTTTCAATACGTCCTTAATACCACTAAATGTTATAAAATCTACACATTTTACAACAGGCTTTACACTACATGACTTAGTTAATGCATATATTGCTTAATTGATATATATAATATCATATATTACACCATTTGCATTAATTGTCTTAACATTTA
This sequence comes from Cyrtodaria siliqua, assembly GCA_037043455.1. Lineage (NCBI taxonomy): Eukaryota > Metazoa > Mollusca > Bivalvia > Adapedonta > Hiatellidae > Cyrtodaria > Cyrtodaria siliqua. The sequence continues at coordinate 115,789 of JAWPHD010005925.1, forward strand.
ACGACATTGCTTACTTTTTTGGTGCCCATGCTTTTTAGTCCTATAGGTTTGCACCCCGTCCGTCCGTCCTTCCATCCGTCCGTCCTTCTGAATGCTTGTCCGGGTCATATTTTTAATACTATTAGACTTTGAGATACCAAACTTGCTATGTGGATACATCTTGGAATAGCGGTGTGTCGCGTACCAAAAAAAGCTTACTGTGACTTTGACCTTGACCTGTGACCTCTGTCATATAAAATGCTGTCATATAAAATGCTTGTCCGGACCGTATTTTCAATACTGTAACTCTTAGAGATACCAAACTTGGTATGTGGATACATCTTGGGATAGCGGTGTGTCGCGTATCAAAATAAGGTCACTGTGACTTTGACCTTGACCTGTGACCTCTGTCATATAAAATGCTTGTCCGGACCGTATTTTCAATACTATAACACTTTGAGATAGCAAACTTGGAATGTGGATACATCTTAGGATAGCAGTGTTAGTCTAGTAATTATAGGTTTTAAGGTCAAACAAATTCCAACAGAAGGTATTTTAGGATTTTTAGAATCACTGACATATAATGAGTTTCAGAAAAAAAGTCCTCAAGATAAAGATGGTGGGAAATGCTAAATTTTGGGGTGTAAAAGTTGCGTTTTTAAGAGAAAATCTCCGGAAACTGGAATAATTTTATAAAAAATCATTTGAGCAAATTAGAATTTTCTAACAGTGCGGAAATGCTCTTCCAAATACATCTCCATGTAAATCACGGTTTTATAGATGGATATTGGGTTAATAATATGAGATTTTGGGGCAAAACTTGGAAAAAATGAATAAAATCGTTGATTTCTGTAATACATTTGGTGTTACTAGGCTATAAATTAAAAAACAAACTAAATGAGTTGTAAAAACTTAGTTCCTTACTGTTTTGCACAGAGAAAGGTACAGAGATGTGCCAGAAAAAAGTCCTTTAGCATAAGACGACCTAAATTACTTTATTTTTGTGTCTAAAAATGTGTTTTTCATAAAAAATCCCTAAAAAGAGGAATCATTTTGTAATAAGATGTTTGAACATAAACTTATCCAATGGAAGTGATAAAATGGTGCACAATTATATATTTATATATACAAATGTTTCATTGTATCGTACGTTAATGTGAAAGTTCACATTGTGAGATTTTGGGGCAAAATGTTGAAAAAATCAATAAAATCGTTGATTTCTGTAATACAGTCGTTGTACAGGCCTTTAAGCTAAAGACGAAGGGAAATAAATTATAAAATGATAATCTATAATGGTTTTCCATAGAGCAAGATTCAAGGATGTGCCCAAAAAAAAAATCAGGCGTATAATATTGAAAAATGCATTATGTTCGGGTGGCAAATTGTTTTTTCATAAACAAATGTTGTAAACAGAACTCATTGTTAAGATGTATTTTGAATATACATAATCTACTTGAAGTGATATTATCCTAGATATGCATATATCATCCAAATGTTTTATAGTATCAGAAATTTAGTTAGATGCTCAATTTTAAGGTCTGCAGCAAACAAAAGGTCTGTTGAATAAATGTCTAGTTACAATGGTTACGACCATGGATCATGTTTGCATCATTTGGACATTTTATATATAAAATAATGAAGGAAATAAAATGATGTATTTACATACATATGTATTTATAACCTTTTGATACACATATTGTACACACTTCATTGAATATGTGGTGGAAATATTGTTCAAGCAATCATTACAACAGGGTTTATAATGATTTAAATAGAATATATGGTAATTTATATTAAAATGGTGCAACATGTTTTATCTTTAGGTGTGATAATTACATTTTAATGAAAAAGATCACCGGAAACTGTATGATAAGTTTTAAAAACACGTTCAAAGTAACTGTATGAAATTCAATTTTGTCGAAGTGTTCACATCGCCTAATATTATTTTTGTTTATCATGTTTATGTAAGAAAAGAGTGATCAAATAACTAAAAAATTAATTTAAATGAATCTCAATTTCTATAGAATTCATAGAGCTTACATTTTGGCACTGCATACATGAGATTCCATGCTTTCTACAAAAACCTGTTACACATTCAATGCTATAAATGTACACTCTGATTACATTGTTTTGGTTGTTCATAATGCATATAACCTTTCATTAACATGCAATACCTACACTTCCGAGAAGCAATTATTTGTGGAAAACACCAACTGAAGGTATATATGTTATTTAAAAAGATGATAATTGTGATGAAAGACTAGTGTATTACTAGCCGAATAATCCATAGATTTAGCTAACTATCAGGCATCCCTTGTACGAAAATGTTTGGTACCAACTTTGCATAACTGGTGGTTTCAGCTGTAGCACTAATATTACTACACTTGTAAAACATGCATATCCATCACTACTATTATTTTTCCAAAATAACTTTGTACATTAATATAAAATTTGTGTTTTGGACTAAACGCCTCACACTCTGTAAAAATATATATACATGTATTTACATATGTCTACAAGCTTGGTTACAAACGGGAGGCCTCGCTAACCTAGTGGATATAGCCATGGCTTTGGAGCCACAGGCCTCTGCCACAATTGGTTCGCTCCCGAGGCATGCATGATGGGAAACTTCATCCTGCATCTCAAATACTCTGCCCCGCATGGGTTCGCTCCTTTGCGGAGGCATGTCTGATGAGAACCTTCACCCTTCATGGCATCTCCATCTGAAATTGCATTCCCAGTATAACCTAATATGAGTGTTAACCCCATTTCATTCAGGGTTACAAATACAAATAGCATATGTGACGTGCAAATTATTGATACACTCAATTACTGTTCTACTCAATTGAAAATGTTATATTTTACGCATAACAAAACAGTTCATAGCATCACAGGGGTTAGGACATTTAATTATTCCAACATGCATCCTTTTATCCATTACAAAAAAAGTAAAAATATATTTTACTCTAGACACATGAAAATCTTCTAGTCCACTATCCCTATCAATTACAAATATTATCAATGTTTGAGTATACTTGTTTTCAACATGTCCGCAATGTGAGTCTCTAATTCAATCTGGAAATAATGAAACTGGGCGAGTATTTAATTATATAAGGCAATGTTTCATAACTTCCAAAATATTGTTTATACTGCTCTAATGATTTTTGAAATCGGTTCATGTATATTTTGTTTTGTTTTCCCACCCAAATCATAAAGCCTCGTATGTGTGTGGACTTATTTCTGACACAGTAGTGCACATGCGCAACACTTATAATGCGCCAAACTGATACAAGCAAATTATCTTTCTACACTTTTTTAGTTTATAGCCAAGTACTTTGTGTATGAAAATGGTGATTCTATGCAATTGTTAAGCAAGTCGTCAAAAAAATCACGGTTTGAGCATTCTTCTTAATTTCAAATACAATGAAAAACTTTGATATAATTATGTACATTGAATAGTGAAACATTTTGTGACATCATTGTATTTTTTGTTCAGGATAAAACGATTTTAAAAACGATTCTGGTTTTCAGCTAATGTTGATGAAAATTGCAGTGTTTCGAAACAAAAAGCATTTCCATTCATCAAACCTTGGATACTGACACATCATTGCTCATTGCTTTGTGGGAAACCGTTAGAAATGATCTCTTAGCATTCGCAACAGCTCGATAATTTCCATAGAATCATATTTCGAATTTATGTGAAAGGAATCCATACTGGCTATGTCATACTAATATGGCGGCGCCCTAGACCCCAGCAGATTCCCTCCAAAAGCCATTAAGTCAAACCCAAAATTATCATCAGTTTTACAAAGTCATTTGGCCGATAGATCTATATATATATTATTTACATGGAATCGCTGCTATAACCTTCATCTTTATTGTAGTAACAAACATGCAATGCAGATCTTACATTTTACACGTTTGGCTAACGGCCATACTGTTTAGAATACAGCAACAGTGAACTATTTTCGGTCCGGATATCTTCCGGATAACACAATGTTATGATTTTCATCGAAACACATAGGTGTGATTCCAAATGTAGATCGAGACGGGAGTATTTTTTCAAATGTCTCTTTTAGTTCATACATACTTCATTATTAAAGCCCAGTAATTTGATTGTATCACAAAAACATTGGTGTTTTTTCTCCATTTCTGTTCCACGTCTTGACCCTGACCTCGCAATTTGAGCATCTTATTCACTTCTGAAGTTCTGATATTATCAAACATATATAAGGTACGTTTTATACACCATTTTGTCACTTCAATTATATATGTTGAAATACTTATTTGTGATTCTTTTTAAGTGATTTTTGATGAAGGACAATTGTTTTAATTTAATAAGCGTCTTATCGATCTCTGAATCCATGTTTCACATGAAGATGAGTTTGGAAGAAGGTTTCCTCACTTTAAAATGGATATAATACATGTATGCTGTATTTTCAAGTCAAAATAAAATACCTTACATCATTTTTCTTAAAAGATTTGAAGCAAACACTTAAGGGTGTACATATTGAATGAACAATATATGTATTAGATAGTTAAAAAACATGTTTATGAACTTTTTTATAGCATAAATTTAATAATTTGACTTCAGAGCAAAATCGTCGTAAGATGTTCCATAAAACGGGCGAATGTATTACAGAAATCAACGACTTTATTCATTTTTTTTCAACATTTTGCCCCAAAGTCTCACAATGTGAACTGTCACATTAACTTACGATACAATGAAACATTTGTATATATAATTGTGCACCATTTTATCACTTCCATTAGATTAGTCTATGTTCAAACATCTTATTACAAAATGATTCCTCTTTTCAGCGATTTTTTTTTTATGAAAAACACATTTTTAGTCCCAAAAATAAAGATCGCCGTATTCAAAAGAACTTTTTTCTGGGACATCTCTGTACCTTTATCTGTGCAAAACAGTAAGAAAATAATTGTTTATAGCTCATTTAGTATTTTTCATTTATAGCCTAGTAACACCACATGTATTATAGAAATCAACGATTTTATTCATTTTTTCAATGTTTTGCACCAAAATCTCATATTATTAACCTCATATCCATCTATAAAACCTTGATTTACATAGAGATGCATTTGGAAGAGTATTTCCGCACTATTAACTGATTCTTATTTGCTCAAATGATTTTTTATAAAATTATTCCAGTTTCCGGAGATTTTCTCTTAAAAACACAACTTTTACCCCAAAATTTAGCATTTCCGTCATTCTAAAAATCCTAGAATACTTTCTGTTGGAATTTTTTGACCTTGACTCTTATTTTCGGCTATTTTCGCGTACCAGAATAAGGTAATTATGACCTTGACCTGTGACCTCTGTCACAGAAAATGCTTGACCGGACCATATTTTCAATACAATAACACTTAGAGATACCAAACTTGGTATGTGGATACATCTTGGGATAGCGGTATGTCGCGTACCAAAATAAGGTCACTGTGACCTTGACCTGTGACCTCTGTCATACCGCCAACTTTTTGAGAAGCATAAGTATGAAGTGGAGCTGCGCATATACATGAAGTCATGGGGTGTGCTTTTGCAGGGGTATTAATAACCTTCAGTGATAGTTTTAGTTTGACATTCTTTTGATCTACATCTTTAATAATTTCGCTTAGTTTTGTACACTCTTTTTGTGATGTCTGGGCGATCTCTGTAGTGTAAGGAAACACGCTTTTCTTTCGAGAAAAGAGATTTAGTCCAGGTCTTGGCAGGGACCTGACACACTGAGTTGTTCATACAATTATTTATTTTTTTCACATCAGTAATGTTGTTTTTGTACAGCATGAACTTAAACATATGTACATTTGATAGTCATTCATCATATTATTACCGTATGTAAACTGTAATTATTCATACATATTCAGAGTGTGTTTTTATATAATTGTGCATTAAAACATTATTTAAATTCAAAAGAATACATATAGCCGGAATACATATTTATAGCCGAAATCGGCTATAGCGAATTGTCGGTTTTAACGAAGGTCCTTTTTGTCCACTCCTCCAGTCTTTGCTTAATATAAAAAATAGAGAATATAGCGCTTTCTTGGTTATAGCAAAGCACTTAAATTGGACGTTTAGTTTCAAATAAAAAACATTCTATCTCCATTTTGTTCTCTGCTATTGCTACACCAAATAGAACTCGCTATTAATTTTACACAAACAAACCACACATGATGCTGTAATTCCAATGCAATGAATTACAACAAATATATTCTACAATTTTCATTATTATTGCCGCTCGTCGTCATAGTATATATTGTATACTATGACTTTTCTTGTTATTCTTCAGTTGCTCCAGTCTATGTTTTTCATAATGGAAATCTATATGTTGAGCTTTATTATCATTCATTTCATAAAACCAGCCAAAAGGAATTAAGGACTCCGCCCAATTAATTTTTTGAATATCCTTAAATCTACCTGGCTATGATTCAAAATATAGCGTTTGCTTGTCAGATAAACAACAAGTAGGTATCTCTATAACGGTTAATGTCGTTATTAGGTGAGAGTTTTGTTTATACACTCAAACGGACAAATCCGCGTGAAGTAAAATTTCACGGTGTTGTGAATTCGTATACAAATAGACCCGGGGTTTCTGCAATCAATATGTTAAAGCAGTCATGTGTTACACAATTTATATCGAGTTTCAATATGTATACGAGCGTATAGCTAACGACGGGATTTTTTTTGTGTTTTTTCAAGAGGGTCTATACATGTATAGCATTTAGTCATCCGTTCATTCATGAATCTGATTTCCCCCTAATCGATATATATTCATGTTTAAACCCTTTTATAATAAACATAAATAAAAAGAACCGCTATATAGGGTTTAAAAAAAGACCGCTTTATATAATGAGTCACCGGTATTTCCGTAGTGTTAAATATTGACCCTATTTTGTTTTGATTTTAAGAGTGTGTGTATAGCAAAGAGTCATCCGTCTATCATATAGATCGGGTTTTCCAATATGCATAAGCAAACGACACTTATTGATTTTAACTTATAAAAAAATTATCGTCTTTTTAAAATTTGACTCCGCCGGTAGGGCGATCATTTGTATAGACAAAGAAGATCTGAAGTGCCGTCATGTACTATACACATGCTTGTGGAGTCAAAACACATAATTTGTCAAAATATAGTGTGTATATCAGAAACTCCGACAAACGGGAAGGGACTAATTTTTTTAAAAGGGAGCAGGTTACGCCTTGTACTACATATTAAAATTATAAAATGACACCAGGGTTAAATCTGAAGAGTTTTTAAAAAAAAAATGGTACTTTAAAACAGTTACTTCCTATCAGATGAAAACAACATACTATCAAATCTAATTATATAGTCCTCAGGGACAGTATCAACAGCTAGCTTCAGCACTGTCTTCAGTGAAAATATCGACAGCTACCGTCAATGTTAACCTCAACTGTTACCGCCAGTACTAACCTCATAGACAATATCAACATAACTTTACCGTAAGTACTAACTTTAGGGATATTACAAACAGCTGCCGTCAGAACTAACCTTAGGGACACTAACATCTACGGTACTGTCCTCAGGAACAATAGCATCACTACTGTCCTCAGGAACACTATCAGAAAATGACGCCAGTGCTGTCTGCAGAGACAATTACAAAAGCTCATGTCAGTACTTTCCAAAGTGACACGTCAGTGCTTTCTATAAGGACACTGTCAACAGCAAACGCCAGCATTGTTGACATGGACACTATCAACAGCTCATTTCAGTACTGTCCACGGTGACACGTCAGTGCTGTTTCTAGGGGTTTATCAACAGCTAGCGTCAGTACTATATATAACGACACTATTAACATTATATTTAGTGCCGTCTATAGGGACACTATCAAAAGCTAACGTCAGTACTGTCCACAGGGACACTGTCAACAGCTAGCGGCATTACTATATATATGAACATATTGCCAGCTAACAATAGTGCTGTTTAAAAAGACACTATATCAACAGCTTTCGTCAGTGATGTCTATTTTGACGGTATCAACAGCAACGTGACTGCTGTCTATAGGGACACTATCAACAGCTATCGTCAGTACTGTTCTCAGGGAAAATATTCACAGATAACGTCAGCATTTTTTATAGAAACCCTATCAACAGCTAGCGTCAATACTGCCTATAGGGACCTATTAACAGCTAACGCCAGTAATGCCCACAGGGCCACTTTCAACAGCTATCTTCAGTATTGTCTATAAGGGACACTTCATAGATAATGTCTATATTATCTATAAGCACACTATCAGCAGTTAGAGTGTAATGTATTTCTAGTGAGTCTTAATCGGGACTCTAAACATAGACATTCTTTTTTTGCACATATTTTATTATAATTATGATTTAAACTATTAAGTGCATGTCATGATGTATAATATGTTATTTAAAACCATGACAACACTAAGCAATGGAAATGCTGTAAAAAGAAGATGGACAACGATATTAAAACACTAAATAATTATACAACCTTGACAAATATAATTAGAACACATATGTATCAGTAGTGTTATTTTTACTGGTCCTTTGGGACCAACGAGCCCAATATAGGTGGCTTTGAAGTAGGATACCGCTTAAGCCGGTGCTAGGGGGCGTGAGAGGTGTTGCTTCTTTCATTACTTCTCATGAACAGACTCAATAAAACCGAGTCTGCTGCTTTATTCTCTTAATTGTGTTTGTTGCTCCCAAAGGAAAACTTTATCAGTATTTATTAGTACTATGAAATGCATGAACAGTAATAAATACTGATACAGGTGATCCTTTGAGAGCAACAAACACAATTAAGAGAATAAAGCAGCATTCTTAAGTAAGACAACATTCTAATCATGCGCAAATATACAATGAGATAAATGACGACCAGCATTATCTGCAAGCGTATGATCTTTGTCAAAGACATCAAGTCCTAAATATTCCAGAGCAGGTCCATCTTTCAAATTTATGTCAGAGATACCAGTGAATGTTGTTATTTTATAGAAACAATGTATAGGTGGGCGTTTGGGCAAAACTGGGAAAAGATATCAATTAAAAGACAAAGTCTGGCTGTAAAACCAAGATTTTAGGTATTAATTTTGACTCTCAACATTTAAAGCTTTTGAGCACACTCAAGCAACAAATGAAAGTAAACAATGGCAAACATATCCCGTTAAAAAAACACGCATTATGAAACAAAAGGTTTACTTTAAATCTTTATAAAACAGAACTAACGAAATGCTAAAGTAAACTAGATGAAAAATAATAAAAAATGACGGTGTGTCTTCGGAATATCTAAGCTATTTTAGTATTTATGCATGACGCTGTGATTCAAAGAAATGACGTTGTCGAATGATTCCTATGGCAAGAAACATCATGACGCCATTTTAATACTATTTTGGTACCCTTCAAGGGTAATGCAATCGATATTCCATTTTAGAAACAGGTAACTATACAGGTAACTATATATATATTAATAAGGGAAACGCGTCCAATTTATACGTTCGTAACAAATAATAATCTGTTTTATTTTTAAATGCATAGCAATCACTACATTATTATATGAAGTCAGTGTCCTATCTGTGACGTGGGATAACAATGAGAAAAATGGTCCTGTAGAAACCACAGCACCCAAACGCAATGGCACCAGTCTACCCACATTATATATACATTATATTTACAGTATATACAACAATCATACATTCAATACACCTTTAAATACCTCGATCGATCGATGAATCAATTTCGGTTTTCTGTTGGGTCTTTTTATATGTTTACAGTAAAAGAAATGTAATGCAGGTCAGGATAAAAATGTACACATAACTCTAGTCCGTAAGAACCGCGACATCCTTGCTGAAACTACTTTCGAACAGTGTGCAGAAAACGTGACTCATTTCATAACCAACACACCACATAATTGGCACGATACAACGTGTGTCGTTGCAGATATAGGGAAAAATGTTTCCCTTTGAAGCATTAAAAGCATCAGTTAAATTTTACCATTCGCACACCAGTTCCATCTATATTAAAGTACACACCAAACGCAGATAAAAAACTAAAGCATAAATGCATGTTTAATGTTTTGGAAAAACACGTTACGCTGATGTTTGGTGAATATCCTAATCAGAATTTGTGTTTGCCTTTACTCTTCTATTCTTACTTTACAACTCAGTTTTATAAGCAATGCGTTCTAAATAAAACATCTCTACGTTGATATACGTATACATCATAAATTATGTTTACAGTTCCAAATGAAGTTCAGTCAGTTCTCCAGATAATGTGTGCCTTGCGCTGTATTTTAATTCTGTGCCACCGAATGTAAATATTTCGTCGAATTCGTTCTCAGATTTGGTCTTCTCCGGGTCCAAAGCAAGGTACACTTGGCCAATAATTTCGCAATCAAAATCGGTGACGAACGTTCGATTCTTATTGGTTGATTTGCATATGACGTATTGAACGCTGTTCTGATAGTCATTAGCAGGCTTTCCGGTTCTCGTAACTATGTGGTCAAGTGGAAGGGCTTGGTCTATCTCTACAGCCTTCCAAAATACCCCGGAACACAACTCTGCCTCGCCATCACCGTATGTCAATTTATCGCTCGGGTGCATATGAGGATCAAACGGGACGCACAATTCTAGTCCGTACGTATATCGCGCTATCCTTGTTGATACTACTTTCGGATTGTGTCCAAATAATACGGCTCCTTTCAAAACCACAACACTCCATTCATTTGGCACGATAAGACGTTTGTCATTGAAGTTGGATTTGAACGAATCCTGCATGAGAGCACATTCAGCAAACCCTCCAACCAGCATTATTGTTCTCACGTCCTTCATTCCACTTTCTAGCAGCATACCTCTGACATGAATGATGAGGTTACTAATCGGTTGGTCAAAACACTGTTTGATCAAGGCTGCATCGAATCGCATTTTGTCACCTTTCCATTCGACTTTACTCCCAAAGTCTCGCTTGATCGCGGCGATGGACGTGTTACCACATTCTTCAAAAAGTTCTTTTAGACTATAAGGAATCTTTATGACAACTTTTCCTTCTGTGGCGTTTGTTAGCGTTCTTTTCTTGATTTCAAAATCTCTTAGTATGTCGAAATAGTCTGCCATTTGCTCTTGTCGAAATGTTTCCATTACTTCATCACCAACGATATTGGAAAGTAGCTGGATGAAAGATGTATCAACTTCAGTTCCTCCCCACGGACCACCGGAGGCTTTGTGGATCTCCTTTAGGGTACCATCTGAGGTTTTCTCATGCACGGTTATATCAGCAGTACCCACTTTGGAATGAAAATATAAATCTTATTAATTTGTATGTAACAGTATTTCTTAAATGCAGTATAGCGGCTATAAATCGTTTGCCTGGCTTGCAATTCTGTCCATACAATTAAAAATACTGAATACCACTATAGAAAGTGCATAAGGATATGGGAGGAGTAACATCTTTCATATATATCTATTCACACAGATTCGGTACCACGTCTTCATAAAGCCGCCTCTCTGGCTTCCCGTGTGATAGTCACTTTAGCTGTACTTGACTCATTTCTCCTATACACATTGAGGCCATTCATTGTCACTAATATGCCAGTATAAAATTAATATTCTCTATTAATTATTTCTTTTTTATGTTTCCTATACTTCATGTACTTAACTTACAAGATCAGTTTTAAGTATGATCTATATGTATAAATAAACAAGCCAAAACCCGAATTTTTAAATTTGTACGAGAACTGTCCTTTGATGAATTTATTTTAGGGAGGGATTTTCACCAAAACACTTTTTATGAACACATTCTGTAGATACACTCATTGTTTGTGTCGCGTGCGTGGCATGGCAGCCATTAAGGGATCACTTTGTCCGTCGTCCGTCTTCCGTCTTCGTCCATCCGTCCGTCACACTTTAACGTAAACTAACCTTGGCTTGAAACGTATTTGATATATGCTCATATAACGTCATATTTATCCCCAATGATTGTCGTTACTCATGTTCAATAACTCTGACCTTCATTTTTTCTGAGTTATGCCCCTTACATAAAGCTTTAACCTGCAAACTAACAAAGCTCATAGCTGGCCATATTTTAAAAAGTATTTGACCTATGTTCATGAAACTTCACACAAGTCTTCATGCTACCTCAAGGATTGTCGTTACTTATGTCCAATAACTCTGACTTTCATTTTGGTTGAGTTATGTCCCTTTTAATAAAACTTTAACCTGCAACTAACCTGGCTCATAACTTGTTAAAATATTGACCTATGGTCATAAACTTTATACAGTTCTTCTTTATAAATTATTCGATGTTGTTGACATGTCTAATATCTCTAACGTTCATTCATACTGTTTTTCGTTATCAATTATCCAATGCAGAGTTATGCCCCTTTTCATAAACGTTACCACTTTAACAATTCTGCCACATAATTCATGAAGGTTTGCACCCTTGTTTTCAAACTATATTGTTATATTGTCCTTTCTGAAATAAGTACATGGCAGGCGACACACGTGTTCCGTGTAATACCCCTAAATTTAACTTTTCAGTTTGATACCTTACCTCCAACGTCCACAATCATGTACTGTGTGCCAGCTGAAGTAATACCAATCTCCTTTGATTCGCCGTCAGTCTTTATTTCCGTCTTGATACTTTGACACCATATAGAAGCAGCTTCCGGTTCAAGAGCGATCACGAGTTGGTCGCTGTCCATTCCAGCCTAATACATTTATTTACGAGAACGAATATTTAGCTAATATATCCAAATTTGTAAAAGACAACAATGATAACCTACTCCATAATAAAATGCACATGGAGTACGAGGGTTTTCGCAAATGATTTGGCATTTGAAATGTGTGAGATACATTTGATTAGTGATACTCATGTCATTTCCATTGAATGTCTTAGTTTTAAATTACAGAAAATGCAAATGGCGCAGAGCAAACTACCACCTGTAGAAATTACCCAATGAAAATTTGCCAAAATGTATTTGCATGTATTTATTCCATGGAAGCTTGCACAGTCAAAGTACAACATAATGCGTTTATTTAGAATCATCAATACAAAGCTAAATATCATTGAACAGGCTATCTTTAACAATTCATAACCATTTACAGTAGAAAGAATGTAGGTTATCAACACATATTTATGTGAAGTTTGGTCGAAATTGAACCAGAAGTTGGACGGGAGCGCTCACTCAAGTGAGCTAAAAAGGGGAGTATGGATGTCATTCCCCAAGAAAAATAGTAATAATACAAATTCAAGATTCTGTAATGATCAATCTAAGATTGTTCAGTAAAATACTCAATGCTGATTAGTTATTAAGGAGTTTTTTAAAAATGTTATAAAGACCTCTGACGTCACGTCCTTCAGGACTCACAACACTATTATCTCCCTTGAATACTCGTGTCAGATAAAGGAGGTAGATACAAAAAAGAGTCCGCTTTTCTACTTTTTACAGGACTTTCCACTGCATACATTGATATATCCTTACCAGGTTCTAAATCTACAGCATTTTAGGAAGAGATCACAGAATTGATATAAGATTTCTAGTTATTCTGCCTCATTTTACATATCAAAATTAAAACATTTTAAACCTGGTAAATATTTGTTCTGTTTTAAATTGCAGATATTGGATCAGTGAAAATTTTAAGCATAAATACATGTTGTAAAATTTGTTTATCTCTATAAAACAAACAAATACAATGGGATCCTATGGAAAATTAATTGTTGTTTGAGACGTTCAGCCGTTAGGATGTCATCTGAAACGATTTTAAGCGTCGGAAAACATCCAAAACAAAGATTAGTTAGTTTAAAGCAACGTTACTTTGAAGCATTAAGCAATTCAAAATTTGCCGTAGCGTTCAGACTAAATTATTTGATGTTAACATTATATATTCTTTAATGAATCGCCGGAATGGACGAAAACTTACAGGAGCAGATTGGAAACACCGAAACGATTCATCGTTATGACTGTAAATGTGTTTATTTGTATTTTGTGACTCCCAATTTTAAATAAATAATTATTTACAATACCTCAACTGCTGCCTCGCGCATAAACTGTTTGGCCTTATCGTTCCATATAGCAGGCACAGTAAGGACAAACGAAATATCAGTCAATCCGATGTCTGTTATACTTTGGGTTATTGTCTTCATCAAATGATCCTTCAGGTAACAGATTGACATTGCGAATATTGTCAAAGCTGGCATTTTCTTTCCTGTCATGTCTTCGAGATCTGTAGCGCGATCTAGATTCTTGAAATAAACATTGTATGATATGTATTAAAACGTACGAAAGACCAGTGTGGAATTCACCGTAAACGGCAAATTATATTTTGCGGAACGGAAGCAAACGAAGCGTACCAATTGGGGAAATCAACTTTAATGTATGAATGTCCCCAAATTTGTATTTTTTCCATCTCTTATAATCTGACTTTATATAATCTATATAATCAAACAATATTAAAATTAAAAAGCAAAACAATATACGTATCGCTTATGTTCTTTTCTTGTGTTGTGTATTTATCTTGTTCCGTTCCGTAAAAATTTGCCGTGGCCAGACAGGGCCCCACGGGAGTGTTAACAGCTCTCGAAGTTTGAATATAGGGTGCAACTACTGACTACTGATTGTGACAGGGGTCAATATAGTGGTAGAGCGTTGGACTCATGATCGAAAAGTCGTGGGTTCGATCCCCACCACTGCCATATGCGTTGAGTCCCTGAGCAAGACGCTTTATCTGCATTTGGTTAATACTGGTTCTACCCAGAAAGACATCGAGAGTGATTCAAATAAGTTCATAAAGCTTTTGTTACAATCGATGTAAAATAAATTAGTTTAAACTAAGACAGGACATGCTTAAATTATGTTTAATTATATTTTATTAATATCAAAATACAATACTGTTGATCTAATGTGATGTGTACGAACAACCAACGGTCGTGGTACATACACATGGCAGCAGTCCAGCCAACGGTCGGAGTTTGCCAAACGGCCTTAAAGGGACAGTTTGACATGGAAATAAAACACGATCTACACGCGTTATTTTCGTGTTCCAGGGGCTTTCCAAGTTATAAGAATAGTTTAAGTGTCAGATAGTGTCCTGATACAGTCGAGTCTTACAACATTGAGCAGAAAAAAGACGAAACAATTACACGCACGTATGGAGATATAAATATAATAAGAATAATGACAATAGTGATAATTATTATCGTAATCATTATTATATATTATCACTATTTTGTTTGTGGTCTGTGTTAAAATATCCGAGCCAAATACAACACAAAAAAAGAGCATGAGCGATACGTATATTGTATTGCTTTTTAATTTTAATATTGTTTGATTATATATATTATATAAGGTCAGATTATAAGAGATGGAAAAAAAACACATTTGGATTCATTCATATAAAGTTAATTTCCCCAATTGGTACACCAGAACCTGTTCAGTTCCGTTTCGTTTTGTTCCGCAAAATATAGTTAGCCCAGTGAACAGAGAAGAAAATGACCATGTAGATCAAATATTATATGGGATAATAATAAACGTACACGAACAATGTCATTTTCTTTGTCATACGTTGATATAGACCAATTAAAAGACGTGTGTTTGATTTTGTTTGAATGGTGTTTAAGTCATTTTTAGCACACATGAGGCCATATATGACGGTCAATTTTTTGTTGTGGTAGAGGAAGACAACCCCTTTTTCCTGGGTAGAACCAGTATTGTATACATCACGCCAACCGTAAGAATCGACACTATCTTGACAAGTCCAGCTCCCAGTGCGATTCGAACCCGCATCGGTGAGAGGCGAGACAGATTTAAACGAAGCGTCTTTACCACCCCGGCCTTGGAAACGACTAAGGAAAGTACGTAGTTCTTCCTGTATAGCATAGCAGAGTATGTGTGTGCGTTTACACTAAACGCGGGTAAACAAAACAGTATTATCAGATAACTTACAAATTATGACCTGAGGGTGTAAAAAACGAGTAAGAAAGGAGAAATTTGGAAATCGCCGAATACAATAATTATACAAAATATTGCAGTCTCGGTTTGAGACTGTCAATGAACGGTAGTGAAAAATGCTAGCTACTGTTCACGCACTCTAGCCCTGTGTTGAGCAGAACTCAATATTTAAAATGCCAATAGTACGAACATTGAGCCATCCCGAAATGGTATGCATATAACGGTGAACATGGAACCTTCAATGTGGTATTTTCATACTATTCCATGGCCATCGGCGTATGGTACCACTTTCTAACAAAACAACGGGCGAAATAAACAAAATGGAATTTAGTTATGACGCCTGTGTCAAGCATATAAAAATGTGATATTTTTTAAAATGAAACGCTGTCTAAAATCAATCAAAATGAAACATAAATATTATATAATGTATACATAAACAAAGACACATTTGTATAGTGTATACATCATTACTGCTTTTACTGGAATTAACAATATGTAAAAGCCAAACAGACTATGCTAGATTTAGATTCGATTTTCTCTTTTTACCTATTTCAAGCATTTGTTTGAAACTGTATTCAATGATGTACTGATAACATATCTAGAGAAATACGTGCAGTTTCAAGGTTGTATGTATATTTATTTGACCTTGTATAATTTTGCATGCTCTTCTTTGTTATTTTGTAATTCTATATGCATTGGTATTAGAAGAGATTCCCCAAATAACAGAGCAATAATTAAGATGAAAATTGTATATATGCATTGTAGAATAGTAAACTATGTTTCTGTGATATATATGAACGTATTCTTGATAACAGCCACAGACATGACGATATCTTTTTGGAAATATACTGAAAATGGTTATTCCATTGCATATTTTCATCAATATTTACATTTTGTCGCATGTTGTCATTTTTAACTCTATATTTTCATAATTAAGCATCAATGAAGCATCATTCATATGTGCACGTGTCTGTCTAGTTGTAATGAACATGACTTTTTTCCCGTATTTAATAGCATACCATTCTCTTTACACCATATTTGAAGGTGGTCTAATGAATATTGTAGATTGTTTTCTAGAGTGACCTTATCTAATTGTACATCATCAATTGTAGTGTCATCAGCATACAAGTCTGTACTAATAGAAAGTTTTCAAAGGGTTATAGGTAGATCGTTTATAAATAATAGAAATAATAATGGCCCAAGTATGCTCCCTTGTGGAACGCCACATGTTATGGGATTATGGTCTGAGATAGTACCAATTATCGTAACAACTTGACTGCGGATTGTAACTGTGACTAAAACCATAATAATATTCGATTGCTGCATCTGTAAAGCTTCAGTTTTTTAAGCAGTATATCATTCACCAAATCGAATGCTTTCCGAAATTCTACCATAACACATCCTACAAATTTTGCTTCATTTATTGATTCAACCATTTATCAATTACAAGTATTAAAGCTGTTTCGGTCGAGTGGCCTTCCAAAACCACTTTGAGATTGATATAATAATTTATTGTAATTCAGAAATGATGTCGACTTGATACTCACATACTTTTCAATTAGCTTTGATAATGTGGGTCATATAAAAATTGGACGGTAATTGTTAACTTCATCTTTACAATCACTCTTAAAGAGTGCACTTACGTTTGCTTGCTTCCAAGTGGTTGGACATATACCACTGAATAAACTTTATTTATTATATATGTGATACTTTCGGATATAATATTAGCTGATATTTTAAGTAAACGAGGACCAATACAATCCAGCCCCATTGCTTTTGATATATCAGGCGAAGATAAAAACTTTCTAACAAAACTTTCCTCAGTATTTTAATATCACTTGGCACTTTAGAATCGATATATGTTTTGAGATCATCAAAAAAACATTTTTGTTAACACCTAAAATGGTTTCTACATTTACCCCTTTATTTGATGCCCCATATTCCATACAGTTCGAGGATCATTCTTCCCTTCTTCAATTTTCGATTTATATGTTGTTTTTTTGGCAGTTTGTATCATTGCGATGACTGTGTTTCTTAGATAAGTTTGGATATGCAAATTATCTGAATATGTTATGTACACACATTTTACAATCGGAAGTGTTTTTACTAAAATGCGTTTATCTTCACATAGCTTAGGAACTGAGACAGGTCGTTATGCAATACATAGGATTGAAAGAAACGAAATAGTTTGTCAAATATGTTATTCAACTGAAATTGATGACGAATGTCACCGCTTTGTTTTAATTTGTATAGCTTATAGTGATATTAGAAAGAAATATATCAAAACATATTACATACAAAGGCCAATTATGTTTAAATGTGTAACACTGCTACAATCTTCAAAGAAGAAGAAATGTTTAATTGAAGTAAAGATCAGAGGCGTTTACTGTCAGATGTTATCTTCCAAATATTATTTCTTAGAACATATTCAAGTACATCCTCCCATAAATTGCAATGTTGTATATATTTCCTTTTGTTTTTTATTTCCATGGCTTAACATGTGTGATTGAAATGATCTATGATTAAATAATGATTTTATGCATTGCAAATAGAACTACAAGGGAGTGTGTAGAAATATTTGTAATATATCATGTGATTATAATTATGTATTGCAAATTATGTATGTAATAATGAGAAACTGTAAACGTTTAAATCAAAAAATGGTCTGTCTGTCTGTCTAGCTTGGACATAACTTACCTATGATAATGAGTCGTAATTTATTAAAGTCTGACAAGTAGGTAAGGGACCAGGCAATATATACTGGGGGGTTGGGACCGGTGCAAAATGGTATGGGACAAGTACTTTTTTTGTCTCGACAAACCATGAAACGATACTTTTTTTTCGCTAGCTTGCCATGGGACGTACATTTTTTTTAAAGTCAAAGTCTTCCCCACCCCCAAAAAACAACTTAAAGTTTAAACAATTACAAATAGTGAAGCAGTGATATAAGACCATAAAAGGCTCCCTTACCAAAAACATAGGCTTCTGGCGACTGTTTGCTGCAACTCTGCGGCAAACATTGCTGCAAAGCTGCGGCAGACAAGTTTGCGGCGAAGTTGCGGTACACTTTTACCATGCAAATGAAGTATGCAGCAAAGTTGCAGCAAACAAATATGCAAATGAGGTTCTGGTGATGTTCACCGCAACTTTGTCGCAGACCTCATTTGCATAGTAAAAGTGTACGGCAACTTCTCAGCACACTTCATTTGCATAACACTTTTAGCTGTAATCTTCTGGCGATGTTTTGGCGATGTTTGCTGCTACTTTGCCGCAGACCATATTTACATTGTAAACATTTTGCAGCAAAATTAATTTGCGTAAAAAAATTCTCTGCAATGTTCTGGTGATGTTTTTCTTTTTATATAAATGCCCTCGATTTAAAGTATATCCTTACGATTTAGATTATATCCTCACGATTTAACTACACGGTTTTGATTTAAATAATTCTTTGTCAATTCTAAATAAATGGACCTTTGTTTTACTAAATGTGCAACAATTTAATTAAATTCACTATATTTAAATAAATCGACACAATTTAAATAAACTGACACTATTTAAATAAATCCTCTCAAAATTATAATCTGTCATTTCTGCATTACTCTCATTTTCATGGAGATGTCGAGCGCTGTCATTTTGCATTACTCCCATTTCTATGAAGATGTCGAGCACTGTCATTTCTGCATTACTCCAATTTTCATGGAGATATCGAGTACTGTTGAGCGCTGCCACTTCTGCATTACTCTCATTTTCATGGAGATGTCGAACGCAGTCATTTCTGCATTACTCTAATTTTTATGGAGTTGTGGAGCGTTGTCATGTCTGCAGTATACTCACATTTGCATGGAGATGTCGACTGCTGTCATTTTTGCATTACTCTCATTTTTATGGAGATGTCGAGCGCTGTCATTTCTGCATTATAATTACTCTCATTTTCATGAAGATGTTGAGCACTGTAATTTCTGCATTACTCCAGTTTTCATTGAGATATCGGCGCTGTCACGTTTGCATTACTCTCATTGTCATGAAGATGTCGAGCACTGTCATTTCTGCATTACTCTCATTTTCATGGAGATATCGAGCGCTGTTGAGTATTGTCATTACTCTAATTTTCATGGAGTTGTAGAGTGTTGTCATTTCTGCATTACTCACATTTTCATGGAGATGTCGAGTGCAGTCGTTTCTGCATTACTCCCATTTTTATGAAGATGTCGAACGCTATCATTTTTGCATTACTACAGTTTTCATGGAGGTGTCGAGCACTGTCATTTCTGCATTACTCCAATTTTATGAAGATCCGAATGCTGTCATTTTTGCACTACTCCCATTTTCATGGAGATGTCGAGCGCTTTCATTTCTGCATTACTCTCATTTATGGAGATGTCGAGCACTGTCTTTTCTGCATTACTCACATTTTCATGGAGATGTCGAGTGCAGTCATTTCTGCATTACTATCATTTTTATGAAGATGTCGAACGCTGTCATTTTTGCATTACTCCCATTTTCATGGAGATGTTGAGCACTGTGATTTCTGCATTACTCTCATTTTCATGGAGATGTTGAGCACTGTCATTTCTGCATTACTCCCATTTTCATGGAGATGTCGTGTGCTGTCATTTCTGCATTACTCCCATTTTCATTTTACTGACTGTAGCAGTCCAATAGGCACCAATGGTGCCTGGATATCTTAGAATCAGCACCAGACCCTAGACAAACCAACAAACGTATATATACACACATCTACCTATTGAGGTCATACTGATCATATTATTTTGCACTTGGGATACAATTTTAATTTTTCTGATTTTAAATGTTGGAGTTATCATGGTGTTTGGTATTTAAAAATGTTCTTGCAATGAACACAATTGAATAAATGTTAAAAAATAAGGTTCCACGAAACAAATTACACTTGGCTAAATTACTTGTTCAAGTGGTACGTCCTTTGACATAAAATACAAATTTCACTTTTAATAGTAGTAAGTAACTGGAAATAATAAAATTCTGTATAAAGTCTAAGTTTTGCGATGCTGTTTTGGCTAACAGAGTCTTCAGATACAGCAGATCAGAATGGAAAAGTTTGTCGTGATGTTCTGTGAATAAAGAAACGGCAAATCTGAATTTAAAATATTGTAGTGATGTTACGGCGTGCAATAAAAAAATAATCGGATTGGTAAAATTTGTCGCAATGTTGTGGCGAACAAAAAAACATGCAAGTAAGTTTGTGGTGATGTTATGGTGCACATTGCAAATAAATAAATGTTTCTGGCGAATGTATAGCTTTTTGGCGAATTTGCGGCAAATTCGACAAAGATTACTATAATGTTTGCGGCAACATCACCTCTTATGGCGAACATTGGCTTGCAGCAAACCTCAGTTGGTAAGGCGGGTGCTTATGGACCAGGCAATATTTATCTGGGCATTAGGAATGGTACAAAATGGCATGGGACAGGTACTTTTTTTGTCGCGACAAACCATGGGACGATACTTTTTTTTTTCGTTTGCTTGCCATGGGACGTACATTTTTTTTATATAACATTTTTATTTGCACCGGTCCCAACACCCCGATAAATATTGCCTGGTCCCTAAGGTAAAACTAATTCCACAGTACTGAACCTATGATGCCGCTAAA
Organism: Cyrtodaria siliqua; assembly: GCA_037043455.1. Lineage (NCBI taxonomy): Eukaryota > Metazoa > Mollusca > Bivalvia > Adapedonta > Hiatellidae > Cyrtodaria > Cyrtodaria siliqua. Next base: position 137,332 of record JAWPHD010005925.1, read on the forward strand.
GTACGTTTCTGCATAAACTTCGATTATAAGGTGCAACATAAAAATAACATTTGTTGTTTTGATGTAAATGACGCATTAGATTGCCCACATCTCTATGAAATAAAATCAGTTATTTCCCCATAAACAACAAATATCCTCTGTATATTATATTACTTGCAAGGATTTTACCGTGATGTCTGAGAGACAAAAGAGATAACTGGAAAAAAACACAGTAATTGACAACAATTCCTAAATTACACTATAACTTCTAAAATGCATGACCAATTTAAGACTCGAAAACTACTGCTCATTTTCTTAGACCATTTTCAGCTAATGCCATACAATTAACAGTTATTTCCTAAAGAAAAGTTTTCTCTATATTTTATCTAGATGTAAATGGAGGATGAGCCTGGCATGTACATCCCTGTTTGGCGCAATTTAACCTTTCTTGTGTTTGTCGCCGTAAACCCAATTCAATTCAATTCCTGTTAGACGCCATATAACCTTTCATATGTTGGTGCACCCTAAAACCCAATTCAATTCAATTAATGTTGTCACATTATAGAGTGATTTGTATAAGCTGTACATGGGTATGTATTCCACAATTCTGAGTAATTTGTAAAAGAGTTCCATTGGTATGTAACTGATGATGCCACATCAAGGAGAGTGATTTGCTGAAGGTTTATGTATGTAAGCTGTACACTGGTATGTAACTGATATACAATTTTTGTACCGCTGGCTAAAACAGAAATTCTTCGTTCTCTTTATTCAAAAGTGTTTAACCCCGGAGCAAGCATCAATGTTATCGAATTCTTTTCAATTCTGTAAAAATGCCCGTTTCGACGTTTCATCCTGTCACTTGTTCTTTTATTAAGTAATCCCAGTATATGACATGTATGAGGGGTTGTGCATTGTTAGTGCTGCATTGTCACTGTTGCAATTTTTGCAATACATAACGTTTTAAAGTTAGATTACCATTTGCAAATGACCTGATACATCTAAAAAAACGAATTAAAAAAAATCACTATATTAGAGTGGGTGGGGTAATTTCTACCCTCTCTTTGTATGATTTTAAGAGATTTGCAATAACTTATATTGTTATTTTCTTATATGTATATTGTATCAGTATAGTATTTATATTAGCATTATGCTGCATTAAAACGTGTTTGTTTTGAAACAAATACAGAAGTACTTAATATATTAGAGAAAAAAGTGAACTTTTGACATTTTTTAAAAAAAAATCTCTTATATGCCTGGTGCCCTATATTTTTTTTTACTTTTTCTGAAAGAAATGACATTGAACATTGTCATATACAAGTTCTAAAAAAAGTTGATCATTAGAACGTATTTTTTTATCATGAATTATCATACCAGTAAAAACCTTTTTTGAAAACAAATGGGTGGGGTACAGTCCATACATGTTTGCTTTTTACATTAAAAAGACTGTTACGATAACAGTTGTTCATGTATTTTGTGAAAGACTTATATGTGTGTAATTGAAAATTAATTGTAGTATTTCATCAAGTTTTATTCCATGAATAAAAAGTGTGATAATGTTCAATGACTTTATTTTTCCTCTTTTCAGTGAAATGTTGGAGTTAGAAATAGGCGTCTTCTTCAAAGACGTCTAGTTCAAAAAAAGCGTGGTGACCTATCCTTTTGACAATTTTTTACTTAAATGATACCAAAGAAGCTTTAAATATCAATTTAAAAAAAATCTCATCATTACATCCTTTCCCAGCCAACATCCTTAAGTTGAAGTATCTTAAGAAGAGTTATGAATACGGGCCCTGGACTGTCAGTTTGTCAATGTCAAGTAGTCTTCAAGTCGGGTAGCTATTAGAACGCTGTTGTTGGAGATCTTGTAACGAAGGGAGAATCTACTATCTATGTGTCTTGGTCAAGCCTTTCCCAGTTCAGAAAAAGAACATTCCCTACGACGCTTACAGTTTTTTCCCAGCAAGCTGCCCTGCGTTGGACAGCTTCAATATGTCTAATGTAGGATTCATGTGGGGTAACCAGGCAGTGGAGCAGTACTCGAGTTTCCGATGGACTAACTTTTTGTATGCCCTAGAGTTAAGTAGTTCTGAGTGTAGTTTGATGATTCTGCGTAGAAATCCTAATGATTGATTTACTTGTTTTGGTGATATCTGTATATATTACATATTTGTCTGTGATTTGTATAGGAAATACTGGGAATAGAAAAGCTATATCTACTCGTTTGCTCTACTGGGAAATATCTCCCACACGGAACATTGCTCGGCCTTTTCCGTCAGTGACGAGAACGCCAAATGACGTTCCGATTGTTTTACGGACGTCGTCGTCAGATTCCACCACTAGGAAATAACGATTACGGAAATTAACGAAGAGTTCCGGTTCCACTTGTTTTCTTTGTATGACGTAACGTCGTCATGGCGTTCTCGTGCAAACTGGTGTAAAAAGGCGTGAATCATTAGAAATATTAATAAAATGTCATTTTAAATTATGTAATATATAGTTTAATAACCAGTGTTTCTGAGATACTAAAAATATCTCCCGCGGTAGAGAAATGGCCCCGATATAAGAACTGGTGCTCCGCACTCGTTTTTATATCGGGGCCATTTCTCTACCTCGGGAGATATTTCCCGTATCTCAAAAACACTGGTTATTAAACTCTATATTATAGGTTATTGAATTTGTATGGCTAAATATTACTTGGAACGAGTTGTTTTGGCAAAGGACGACGAGCTTGCGAGTCGTCCTGCGCCAAAGCAACGAGTTCCAAGTAATATTTAGCCATACAAATTCAATAACCTTTTTATTGTATACTTTCATATTGTTTTCGATCAACGGTAATTGTATGACTATTACTTTTCATTGTATTTGTGTTATTTGTATAGCTTTCGATGGAATTCCTATAATGTCATGCAGTTTCATTTTGTGTAGATGATTATTTTGCGCGAAAACGACGTCGACGTCGGATGACGTCATTAAAAACGTCAATCAATTTTCTAACGTTTGTTTGCCATTCGATAAGGGGGCACTCCACAGTTTCATGTACATTTCTCAATAATCAAACCCATGACAAGCCCTTAGCCTGAACCCTTGAGCAAAAATAAATCACACCATCATTGTGTCATACATTTCCTAGAAGACAATAAAATTACCCATGTTTCCATACCAAATACAAGTATCAAAAAGTATTTTCTGTACAACTTTAGTCCCATTTCTTTAAGATTACCCCACCCTTCAAAACAAAAATGTAATTTTAGCAATATCTCAAATGTCAATAAACAACAAAAAAAATATCCTAAGCATATCATGGTCATTTCTGCACTTATCATGCTCTTGCATATCAGGAAATGCTAAATTGTACATACCGAGTCCGGCATTTTAAAAAGTTATTCCATGCTGATCATCATGCGTATGAAAATCGGCCATTTTACCTATTTTATGGAAGTTTTTGGTAGTTTCGTATTCTATTTATAGCCTCCATAAAACCCAAACAAGGCAGCTTTGACAGATATCAAAATCAAGCCATAAGTACTAATAACTGAAAAAACCCAAAAAACATGCACTTTATAACCATTATTAATACCATTCATGGACCTAAAAGACGCTTAGTAAATTTCTTTCACATTTACATGGACATTAATGCGAAACTGTGGACTGCCCCCTAACGTAAAAAATAGTGGTTGAGTGACCATTTCAATTATTTTATCAATTTCTGCCACAAAAGTTCATATTTACTAGACTAAAACAGGTATTGATGATAACATGGATCCGTGGACCATAACACTTTAATTTGCCGTTGCTTAAGCATACCTTTATAAATATTAGTCACAATTGTAGCAGAAACTAGTAGTAGGGTGTCGTGGGATGTTTCATACAACCATTCATTCCTGTGCTTTCACGATTGATGCATGGTTCCAATGTTGCTTTTGACGCAACATTTGATTAAGCTATTTGCATTTTGAAACTAAGACTAGGTTCTTTGTGTGGTGGTAAATTTGTTCAGCATGTGTTATCCTAACCATGATTCTGTCTCTCGCGGTGAAAACGTTGGGTAGTAAAAAGACGACACTATTGATAACGATGAGATGCAATTTTATTTGTATCCTACAGTCCGTATTGGAAAGAAAGGAGAAAAGTCAGACAATGTCGCGTATTATCGAAGGTTTCTCATCGCCTTCAATATTGTCGTCGTGACCCAGCTTATGAAATGGGTGTCCGTTACATATACATTTGACTGGGGACCGCCTCTGTGGCCGGGATGGTAAATACGCCTCCGTGGTCGGGATGGTAAACACGTTGAGTTTGAAATCTTCTCGCCTCTCATCGCCGCGGTTCAAATTAATTGTTATTAATAAACAAAAGCTGTCGGAGAACAGCTCGGAGAACAGCGCAGCTCGATTATTCGATAGGTCAGAGGACAACACATTATACACATGGCATGTACCATATCTTCATATAAGTGGGGGTACTGTAAGGGTACTGTGAGGGTACTTTGGGGTACTGTAGGGGTACTGTTGGGTTGTCATGGGAAAATGTATGCCCTCAAATGATGTAAATAAGCACAGAACATTGTGGAAATGGAAGCACAAGGGTTGGTAGTTGGATAGGCAGAAGTATGCACTATGTATCTATGACCATCATCAACAACACAGAACAGTGTGGGGGAAATCAAATAATCGAATGTTTGAGCGGTGACGGTGATGATTGAGATGAACAGAGGTATACTTAATGAACTCATGAACAGTATGAACATATTTAGAAAATAGCATATGGGATGGAAGTGTGGTGTAGGATGTCAGACTAATTAAAAAAATGCCTCTTCTGCCTCCACAATCCCAAAAAACACTCAAAACAAATCACCTGTTTCTATCCTCACATCCATCCATAAACTCTACTACATATTTTGGGGTGGGCGTGAGGGATTATATTTTTATGAACCCAGAAGAAAGGGCATATACATTGCACCGTCCGTGCGTCTGTCCTTCTGAAAAAGTCATATCGATGATAGGTGGCGAGGTTCGAGTTGGGCATTATACAGTATCATTACGTTGTAATAATTACGCAATCATCACCCTTAACCACACCCACACCCACCCCCAAACACACACACACACACACACACACACCAAACACCCACCGCCACACATATGTTTTTGTTTGGTGAGGACAACAACGTAAACAACTTGGGTTGATGTTGCCTGTGGGTGGGGAAGAGGAATTAAGGCGGGAAGAATAAGAAGGAATGAAAAAGACTATAACAAGTATAGCAGATTTAACTAAATAAAGGGTCAAAACTCTGGTGTTAATAATCCGATATAAAAAACCGGGTCAAGGTTGGTAAAAATCAGATGAAAAGGAAGGCCCTATAATCTTAACAAGGCAAAATATGACATATTTGACTAAATCAATGGCCAGAACTCCAACATTACTAATTTGATCTAGCTGGTTTCAACATGTCTGATGTTTAAATAATATCAACCATCGTAGCAAATTTGGTAAATATCAAATGAAAAAATTAATAGTTCTTTAAGGTTTAAGACATATAAACTACGTAGTGAACATTTCTAACATTTATGTCAACGGCTTCTTCATTTAAATATATCTATCTTACCTTATCGCTATGCAAAAGCATCTTAAATCTTTCGAAAAAGTACCATCCGTGATGTTTCTCGTCTTCTGCGAGACTTGCATAATTATTTTCAGCCTCATAACCGAAGGAATGGAATTCTTTTTCAGGAGTCAAGAGGAGGCATGTCGGAGTTTTGATGGAGACCAATGCTCTTCCACCGGCAATCCACGTCTGATTAGAGATGACATGTGATGGATCATCTTTGAAAGAGTAAGCATAGCCGCTGTATGTCGTTCCTATGTCCATTGCGGCCACAATTAAACGATTATTCGCGCCAATAGTACTTCTTTTGATTGCATCCGCCATGTTTCTATTAAAATTAAATGAAAGAGTTATTATTTCTTTATATGTTGCCTGCATTGTTTTAATGTAAATTGTTATATAAATGTTCTCTGGTGTATACCTAACCGCTTATGGTATATGATATATAAGGACCCTTACATATTTCTTGATGTTACGGGGCGTCCATGGCTGCGTGGTTATAGTCGCTGAATAGAAATCACTTGACTGTACCTCACCGCTGTGAGGAAGCTATCAGCTGGCTTGCGGAACGTCGGTGGTTCTACTCATGTTCCCGTCCGTGCACGACAATTGCCAAGAGCGGCAACTGGTCTATTCATGTTCACGCCCGTGCACGACAATTGCCCAGAGCGGCACCTGGTGTCTTCCTCTACCAATGGAAGCTGGAAAAGTCGCCATATGACCTTAGCTGTTCGTGCGACTATACAATCCAATTCAATTCAATTCTCGATGTATCGATACTATATACGAATACATGGAAATTCACAGGCGCACCGAGCAACATACACATTTAGTAAATACATAAATGGAATTTATACATCTGAATCTTCGAATATTATGTATATATGAGGAGCAACGCCCCCAAAAGAAGACGACATATGACAAAAGCACCATTTTATGGCGAGTATTTATAATGGTCCTATTAGTATTTCTTCGCGTTTCTAACCTGCTAAGGCAGTCCTGACCATTTCACTTTTGGCGATGATCCATGTACCATCAATAAGTAGTTGGTAGATTTAATAAATAGCAAAATAGCGACGCAATTTCTCACAGCCTAGGCCGATGACCTGTAGTGTTTCATTGTGTAATATCATTCAAGTGTAAACATAACAATATATAAACTAAAACAACGACAAAATAAACGTACCTTTTATTATAAAGATCAGTTCGAAATAGAATACTACATTTACCACACAATTTGGAAGTTCATATTACGTCCATTCAAACCACACCAAAACCAAAATCGAACACAACACATCTGTATTACTTCCTATTCTAGGAATGAACGATTATCAAGTAGGTCAAAAGATAGTTCAATACATAGTGGGAACGCCAGCCCTATGGCGGATGAATATTTATCAAACACGGTCACGTGAAAAAATCGATAACAAACTGAAACTTTCGGCAAATTGACACTGATCAGATTTATATACCTCACATATATAAACTCCGACTGTGACAAAACGCAAACATTTATCGTAGTAGAAGTATTACTATTCACAAACTAAATTGATCGGGAATAATTGTTGTACACTTTATGTTATTCCCGTTAAAAGCTAAAGGTATTTAAGCGGCATGAATTTAATTGATTTTTATGTTCTAGTTGTTGCACCTTTTAAGAAAAGTGCATTTATTTCGTCAACATTTAAAAGCTACAATAAAACCAAATATATGTACATGTACATAAATTTCTCGTCTATATGCATGTAATTTGTTTTAAAAATCAGAGAAAATCACCTTTTTTTCACCAAATTAACTAACATCATTATCCGACCATACGACGACGAATTGCATATACATTTAGAAACGCGACCAGGTACACAAAAACTGCAATAATTTTATGAAATGAAAACACATATCAAAATTGTTTGCGTCAGTGCATTCCATATTAAATTCCTGATCTCAGCATGGTCTGGATTTATGCCGAGGAGTCCAATTTATTTTGTGACGTTAAAAAAGATAAAAGTATGTCGAGAAGGCGCAAATGTGCGCTGCAAAATAATAATTCTCTGTCAGTAAAAATGGCGATTTTTCTCCTAACAACAAGAGTTAAAAAAAAAAAGTCATGAAAATGTTCATTGACATGTCGCCTATTTAAAAAAGAGGTCAATGACCTTGAAGCTCTACTGATAGGTTTTTGATAGCTAGATCAGCATTCCTGTGAAGTTTCATGAAAATCCGTCAAGTAGTTTCAGAGGAGTTTTCATTATATAACTCTATGTAAACAAAGATGGCCGCTGGCGGCCATGTTTAACGTCGCATCAAAATTTTAGAAAAAATCTCATATCAATATCACTTATAGTTTTCAAGAAGCTACAAACTTTTTTTGAAAATCTATTTTTAGCTGTGGCGGCCATCTTGAATTTCCGATCAACCTGAAATGTTGCTAGGATCATTTAGACATCAAGAGCAAGATTCATGTGAAATTTCATGGAAATCCGTTAAGTAGTTTCAGAGGAGTAGTCGCTACACGTTTTTACTAAATAACTCTACGTAAACAAAGATGGCCGCTTGCAGCCATGTTTAACGTCAAATCAAAACGATTTTTGACAAGGACCAACATCATATCATACTGATCATTTTAAAAAAAGTCCCATATCAATATCAGAGTTTTCAAGAAGTAGTCGCTACAAACTTGTTTTTTAAAAAATTATTTTTAGATTTGGTGGCCATCTTGGATTTCACATCAACATGAATTTTTGCTAGGATTAACTAGACTTCATGGGCAACATTTCTGTAAAGTTTGTAAAAATCCATTCAGTAGTTTCAGTGGAGTAGTCGTTACAAAAAAAAAATTACGGACGGACATACAGACGGACAGACGGACAGACAGATAGACGGACAGACGGACAGACATCTATCGCATCTTACCATCGACCTTCGCATCTTACCATCGATCATCGCATCTTACCATCGCATCTTACCATCGATCATCGCATCTTACCATCGACCATCGACCATCGCATCTTACCATCGACTTATGACACACGTACTACGGCCACTCTTGGTATCGAACTTGACCAAGTTTTCCATTCCTGAATATTGCAAACAAATGTTTGGTTTGTGGGCGAGTGAGGAGTGCATACATTGGAGGAACCTCACTTTTTAAGGTCAAGCATTCTTATATTTTACTAGTTGTCTGAGGGCCTAAACAAACATTAAGAGCATTGTGGGGGCAGGGGCGATCTGGAATTTATCTATTCAATTCACATACAGGGTATAGATCCAGGTTTTAACAAGGATGTCCGCAATTCGAGGTTGATGAGTATTTTTTCGAGGATTTATACAGGCGCGCGCGCCATGCCACCCTTCCTCTCCCCACTGGAACCTACTCAAACCCAGACACAAAAGGGTGACAATGCCAAGTTTGTTGTACTTCTGAATTCTGTAATATGCCAGATATATATATATATATCATTTTAGGCTTGCCTATTGTCGTTTTAATACATTCAGAACATAGATGATAGGTACGATTTGTTTAAACCTTTTTTGAAACTTTGTTTTCGTATTCCTATTTTAATTTGTTAGGCTGGGATTGACAGCGATCAACTCCTGATCGATCTAGAACCGGAGGCTGCCTCCATATGGTGCCAAAATATCAAGACGGAGATAAAGAAAGACGGTGAATCAAAGGATCTTGGTATATCTTCAGCTGGTACACAGTACATGATTGTGGACGTCGGAGGTAAACTATCTATTAGGCTGAAAAGTAGTATTTGAATGACACTGTTTTCATAGTCAATACAGAAGGTCTCATTGCACTCCTATTTCATATCTTGCTGTTTTGCTAATTAAATCTGTAATACATTTATATCCTACGCGAAAACTAGTTTGTAAGATAGGTGTATGTAGCATTAAAATATATTTCTACGACATACATAAACCAAACAATCTCTATAAATTCATATACTCTATATTATTGAGACTTTTAATTTGTTTGGCTGTTTATGGTAAATGCTAATACTGGTGTTAGTGTTTCGAGCTGACTGTGGATATAAACTGCAGCAGCAATGACTGCAACGCTGAATTATTTACAGCTATGGATCTATGTATTATTTATATTTGTATAGGGGGTACAGCCGATATAACGGTTTACGATAAAACCTCCAGTGGTGCCCTAAAGGAGATCCACAAAGCCTCTGGAGGTCCGTGGGGAGTAACAGAGGTTGATAAATCTTTCATCCAACTGCTTTCCAATATCGTTGGTGAAGAGATTATGGAAAGGTTCAGAATGGAGCAAATGGCAGACTATCTTGACATACTCAGAGATTTTGAAATCAAGAAGAGAACGATAGAAGGAAGAGTCGTCATCAAGATCCCTTATAGTCTAAAGGAACTGTTTGACGAATGTTGCAACAAGACCATCGCCGCGATCAAGCGAGACTTCGGGAGTAAAGTCGAATGGAAAGGTGACAAAATGCGATTCGATGCAACTTTGATCAAGAAGTGTTTTGATCATCCGATAAATAACCTCATTATTCATGTCCGAGGTATACTGCTAGAAAGAGGAATGAAGGGAATGAGAACCATAATGCTGGTTGGAGGGTTTGCGGAATGTGGGCTTGTACAAGATTCTTTCAAATCTAACTTTGTCGACAAACGTCTTATCGTGCCGGATGAATGCGGTGTTGTAGTTCTGAAAGGAGCCGTGTTATTTGGACACGATCCGAAAATAGTGTCAACACGGATTGCTCGATATACGTATGGTCTGGAGATAGGTGTCAGTTTTGATCCTGATGTACATCCGACTGATTAATTATATTACGTTAACGATGAAGAAGAGGTTTGCTGCGAAGTATTTTGGAAGGCTGTAGAGATAGGTCAATCACTTCAAGTCGACCACGTAGTTTCAAGAATCGGTAGACCTGCAAATGACTATACAGACCATGTAGCATATGTCCTATGCAAATCAACTAATAAAAATCCACAGTTCGTCACTGATCCAGATTGCGAGATTATTGGCAAAGTAAGCATGACAATGGACCCGGAGAAAAACAGCTTGGAGAACACATACGATCAAATATTTACTTTCGGTGGCACAGAACTGAAATTTAGCGCACGGCACCATTCATCTGGAGAAGTGATTGAGCTTCTTTTGGAACTGTAAATTTTTATCCAAGAAATGACATTCTGATCAGTCATGGTATGAACCGATTTACATAAACTTAATTCGAAAAAAAGCGGTAACGACATTGCTCCAGTTTGTAAACAAAATGTTATTATCAAATAATGACACTCTGCGTTTCGTGTTTAGCTACTTAATATTATATTAGTAAGATAACATGTTTTACAAAGCAAATTGCATTAAACGTTAACTTAATGCAGTTGTACCGGCTTGTGGAATGAATTACAACTAAGTAAACCATTCAAAAGTGTCAAAATTATGATAAAGCAGCTCACAAACAAATATACTTGATCGGCTAATTGTTTCGGTAAATTACATTTTGAACTGCTTTATAATGTCACGCAAATATAGTTGGTTCTCTTGTTTTGTTTTGTGCAGTTACTATGTTTTAGGGAATTCTCGATTCTACCACCACATTTAGATTGAATGCTTGCTAACACAACGTCCTGGATGATTTGACAATAAGCAACATTGACGTACAAGTTGTATATGCGTAAAATAACAATTGTTGTTCATTCAGAAAGATCAGTGTTTAAGAAATAAAGACTGTTTATACAATAAAGTTGGTATACGAATTTGACAATAAGCTTTTATTGACCCGAGTGTAACAGAACGATGGTCCTCTAATTTGTTTGTTTGTATGGTGTATTACGTCATTTTCAACACATTAATTTATATATGACGGTCGATTTTTTGTGGCGGAGGCAGACCACCCACTTTTCCTGGGTAAAACCAGTACTGTACACCTCCCGCCATCCGTAAGAATCGACACTTCCTCACTTATAAGTCGAGTTCCCAGTGTGATTCGAACCCGCAGCAGTGAGAGGCGAAGGTTTACAACGCATCGTCGTTAACCATTCGGCCACGGAGACGCTCTAATGGTCCTCTAATAAGTAAGCACTTTCCTGTTTACCGAAACACGTCAGAAAATTGTATTTGACACCACCACCAAATCTTAGTAAAATTGTACTTTTTTGGAAATATTCAACAATAACCAGTATATACCAACTTGTTAGACCCTTGATTTAGTCAATATATGTTGACAGTATGATGTTATGAGCATATTTTAACAAGCGTTGAATTTGAGCCTCTTTCAGGATTTATGCACGAGCCTTTAGTAAAAGTACTTTTATAATCTGCTCTGCCAAGCCGAGCCGTGAAAAAGGTGCGCAACATTTATGTCCACCGAATTATCTCAAATATTCAAAACAGCTTACTAAATGTATTATGTGATTCACTTTTGAGACTCACCTTTTTGAGCCTCTCCTTGGATTTTTTTCCATTTTAACAAGCGTTTTTGATTTTGAGGACTTAAAGATGTACAACCATTTAGTCCCATCAAATGACCTAACATTTTCAGAATAGCTTACTGAATGCATTATGGGATTCACTATTGGGACTCGCTTATTTTGAGCCACTCCCAATATTTATTTCTATTTTTACCTAAAACTCTGATATTGTCCATGCAGTAATATATTATGGTACTACTAATTGTACAAAATGGTCGTACTACATTGTAAACATGATGACCATGGTCTAAATATAGACCAGGGGTTGGGTGATGTTATATTGCAAAATACATGGAAAACGTTTAACAACAAAACTTTCTTCTGCAAATAAAATAATAAAATAAAGTAGTCAGCTAGATCTACCTTATATTAGTAGAGCATCCATGGGCCCTCTTTTGATATCGTTAATTATTCTCACAGTAACACTTGGTTATATGTTTCTCCGCTTTTCGTTTTTCATGAGTGGCTGGACAAGTACATTAATTAATGTAGCTTCTACATTTATCGTTGTCGTATGATGATGTCATATGTTTCGTACGATAATGGCGTGTGTTGCTTCGGTCTTCTCCGTACGATACCGAACATCGGAACTGCCTCATCATACTTCCGTAACGGTACGGAAATCCTCCGATTTGTTGCTAGTGTATTATAATATTTATGTAACGGCTTCATTACACTCCCACGCCGCAAGTTGTGTGATAAATGTGTTTACGTGATGAGAAAGACAAATGAAATTACATTATGTGTCCACGAGGACAGCGTTTTCGAAAAGAACATCTCAATTATAACTCTGATATTGTGTTTTAAAAAATAATGTACACTGATATGTATATACACGTAAACCGTCGAACAGGATAAGTAGCATCTACATTCAACCAAAAACACGCATACAAAACAAACAACAATTACAAGGAAACTAGAAGCAAAGTATGCGACACCACAAACATAAAAGGGTTGAAAATAGGGGTACAGCTGTGGAATGGCTAGTGGCAAAAAAGGCCACTAGGGTGTTAAACAAGGTTCTAGGGTGCACCAAACCTCGTTCTTACTTCCTATTGTCATGTAAATAAAACGGGATGATCAGTGTACATAAATAAGTCCCCGCCATGATGTATCCTCTAACACACTAGGCAGCATTACTAGGCAATATAACACAAAGATGACCATGTATACATGAATATAAAAACAAACAAAAATAAACTAGAAAGCAACAAAGCAACCGCAATCTATGCAGTCATAGGAAAGCATAATGGCGAACTGTAAATAGGTTAACAACTAAACATGCAGTGCGTTGCAAAATGATAGGGTCATAACCTCTTTTGATAAATATTTAACAAGTTATAACGATTTTTGAAAATGATCAAAATATCATGTCGTTTACGTCGCATCTCTCTTTATCATTTTAATAAAACTCTTAAAATAAAGTAATAAATATCGCTACTTCGGATAAAAGTTAAACAGTTTGCTCAACGTTTTAAAATATATCTAAAAATGCATAATCAATCGTAAATGTGAACACGAATTAAGTATGCATCGAATACATTTCAAGTCATATGTAAATGATCGATGTATAAGATATTTGTAATGGTATCCGTACGCATGAACAGTTTCAAATTAGTTTCGTATATAGCTTCTAACACTGTATAGATCTTGTTCAGTAACATCCTGTTACTTAATCCGGACAGACACGTCCGCATTTATTGATTTAATTTTCTTATTCAATTCATAGATAAGTATGTGTGCATCTGTTTTGCACTGTCGGAAATATGTTACGCAAGAGTTAATACATCTTTCAAAGGGACACACTGCGATCTTGAAGCATTTATCAGCATCTCGATTATTAACAAAGTATAATTTTGACTTTAAACCTGCTCGTATTTAATTAAAACAAAATAAATGTTTTTGTATTTTTAATTAAAACAAAATAAATGCTGAAGATTTCATGTTTTCTTCGTTACTCTACCGTTTGTTTAAATCATTATTGGTACAATATAATCAACGCTATTATACTATTAATATTTTAATATTCACAAATCAGATTTATGTTAACTTTTCAATTAATTAAAAAGTATGATGTTCAAATCTATAAGTTTTGTACAAAAACTAAGGGGATGCCGCGAGTTTCAACAACAATCAATGAATGAATGAATGAATGAGTATTTCAAGGATATTAAAAAAAATATAACTAATTTTTAATATCGAAAATTTGATTTCTTGATTTTAAAAAATAAACATTATTTGATACATGTATGAAGAAATCAAGAATGCGAAGGAATTTGTTGATATCGAGAAATTGAATTCTTGTTATAAAAAAATATTTTATTCTTATATTATTTATAAGGTTTTCTGCTCTTGGTACACTGGTGGAGGGACTATAATCCATAATCCTTAAAACTACACACATATTTCATTGCTGGATCAGTTATTCAAGATTGTCGTGTTTCCCTTTAAGAAAGAAACGCAGATTTCAATAACGCGGACGTGCTGTTATTGGTTAATACCTCAATTATATTGATCCACTAAAGGGTGCCGTATATGGAATGTTGTAATTGTTAACCAGTTGAACACAATGTATTCGTTATCAGTTACCTGCTCGCAAATTATGTAAAGTAAAATAGAAAGCCTGTGCTCAAACCTGGATATATAAATCCTGGACATAATACATGTTTAAACAGGTAATACTTTCAAGTCGGTTTATTTACAGATGATATTTGATCGTTATAGAATAGTGGTGTAAATAGTTCTACATCATTGCATTCTTTTACAAAAAATCAAAATGGACATTCGTATTGGTCATTTCAAAAAGAGGAAGTAATACTTGTGCGTGCTTGTTTTGAGTAAGTAATGGAGTGGTGAAATGCTAAAATGTGTTATTAAGACTATAGCTAAATTCTTAGTAATGTACATAAATATAGCGGTATTGTACATACAATGTGAACATGTACGTAATGAACATGGACATAATGAGTTCTCAATTTAATAACAGGAACTAATGGCGCATGCAATCCAAACGAGCTCCATGGATGCGAATGATCGCATACTAGTGGCCGCCATTGATATAGGAACCACATACAGCGGCTATGCTTACTCTTTCAAAGATGATCCATCACATGTCATCACCAATCAGACGTGGATTGCCGGTGGAAGAGCCTTGGTCTCCATCAAGACTCCGACATGCCTCCTACTGACTCCTGAAAAAGAATTCCATTCATTCGGTTATGAGGCTGAAAATAAGTATGCAAGTCTCGCAGAAGACGAGAATCACCACGGGTGGTATTTATTCCAGAAATTCAAGATGCGGTTGCAAAATGATAAGGTGATATATTTTAATGAAATTCTTTGCTTACTTATATATTGTTACGTGTACAATGCAACTAGAAAGGAAGTGCAAAACCAGCAATATAGTTTTTTTAAATATACTCAGTCATTGAAAACGCATCACATAAAAACCTTTTAAAGGTTAGAATTTGAGGCATTTTGGACAAAATATGATATAATCCATATAACGAGTTGACATTTAACATGTTTTTACGTGCATATCTGGAGTTAGTGCATTCCACATCGGTGTTATGAAATGCACGTACATTTCCGGTTTTCTTCAGTTACATCGCACAAAGAAATCATTTTCTCAAAAACGTTCGTGGCATAAAACTCCCAGACGTCAAACAATAAAAAGGCCAGTAAAACCAAATGGAATTTATTTCGAGACAGATTAATGCAGCTTGAAATTTAGTGGAACAGTTTCCTTTGTATGATAATCCATAGAAAACCATGTTAAATGACAATGTAAATAACTGTGTAACTGTTTGTCATAAAAGCAAACTAATAAACACGTAAGACATGTTATGTATCAAGATTCAATACTTAAAAAATAGAAAATATTGGTTCAGCAGTTTTTTTCCAAATGGTTTGCGAATAATCCAGCAGCATAAAAATATGGAGTTAATGGTGCGTTTTCATTGACCGTCAGTATATAATAAACTAATTTATTCGAGTAGTATAATGAAATATATTCTCTTACAGAATATACAAGATGTAGATGTTGCCTAAAAGTAGACATGCATAACTTATACTGAAACGTAAACGTAAACTTAATCCGTAATTCATTGGAATATGGGGTACTTTATTACAGATAAGGGGAGAGGTTTCAGTGGGACAGTTAATAGGATGTGCGTTATGGTG